>ML297798.1:51584-68207 GCA_005239495.1 Nicotiana undulata
TTCTATGATGATGATGATGCCCACAGAGGCGGATGTTTTAAAAAGATTATGTGTATATATGTATCATGCATTTCATGTTAATGTCTCTTAGAAGCACTTAGATGGTACAGGTTGTATCTCCAACATCTCTCTTTACATTACTGTTCTAATTTATGCTTTCCTGCCTTACATACTCAGTACTTTATTCATACTGACGTCCTTTTATTTGTGGACGCTTCATGTCGTGCTGCAGGTCCTGATAGACAGGTAGACACAGCTCCCCCACCACAATAGGCTTTCTAGTTCAACGGTTATAGGAGAGATCCCTTCTCCGGACTTGCCGTGGTCTTGGTATGCATTTTTGTTATAGATGTTATGGGTATGTCGGGGCCCTGTTCCGGCTATGTTGCATTACTTATGCTCCTTTAGAGGCTCATAGACAAGTGTCAACTCATGTATAGTTGGGTATGCCTTGTTGGATAATTTTTGTTGTGTAGTCTTTCATAGCAGCGTTGTAGCTCGTACCTTTTATGTAGTTTCTTAGCAATATTGTCATCCCATGTGATGTATGTTCATGATCCATATCTACAATTTATATTAATCTCGTTATCCCTTAAAGATAATAAGAAGGTTAGATAAAATGTACGTTGGTGCTCGGCAAGTATGGCCCGGGTGCTAGTCATGATCCTCCAGTTTGGGTCGTGACAAACTTGGTATCAGAGCAGGTCTGTCCAAGGGGTTGTCTATGAGCCGTGTCTTGTAGAGTCTTGTTTATGGGTGTATTGTGCACCACACTTATAAGCAAGAGGCTACAGGGCATTTAGGTTTGTTACTCTTTTTTCTTACTCTAGATCGTGTGGTAGAGCTCAATCGTAAGAACTCAATTTCCTCAATTCTATCTTATTTATAATACGACGATGCATACATCTAGAAAGATGGAGGGTAAGAGATTGCAATGTGGCTGTGGAAGCGTTGAGTCAGAGGAACTCAATTTTGCATCATGCTTATGATGTGTAAATGTGAGGGCTTCAACATATCATGTGTGTACTAAGATGTGTTAGTTTCTTAATAAGGAGCTCTAAGGAAAGAATATGTATCTACCCATATGGTAAAAAGAAATAAGAGAATCAGAAGGTGGATACGAGTTTTAGCAAGTAAAATAAGCAAGATAAAGAAGGGTACGAGGTACCTAGTTAATAAATATTATCAGTATTTATAATTGTGGCAGAGAAATATAAGCATTTTTTAGTTGCTTTCAACGGTAACAGAGATATCTACAATTGTCCATACCAATCTCAATTATGCCCTATGGGAGCTAACTGAAATAATTTAAGAGAAGGATAGGATATCAGGATCCAGCTGGGGTTAGAGTAACCGAAAATTGTGGATAGATTGTTATCATTATTTAACATTTTTGAAGGGTAGTGCAGAACATGGTAATAGTTCTCATTTGGAGATAGCCATATGGTCACTCTAGAATAGAACAGTCAGATATGAATACTAGAATATTCAGAAATTTCAGAAGATAGGCACTAGGATCCTAGAAGGGATATATATTTGCCTTAGTATGACTCTAGCCGCCAAAAAAAAAAAAAAAGAAGAATGTAAGGCGTCCCGAAGAGCCAGTGATATGAAGCAGGGGGGGCTAAATGTGAAATAATGTCATGTTAAAGTCTTTATAATATGGCGATAGACAGAGATATTAGCATGAGAATAAGAAGAGAGTAAATGAATCATTATGAGTAAGAGGTGATAAATGAGTGATAACGGTAAATAAAAATATGGTATAATGATAAAGTCTATAGTCAAGTGAAGAAAACAAAAATGAGAGGAGTCTGGCCTTGAGACTATACAAAAGTATAAGCCATAAAGCCATACCATTATTTAGAGAAATGAGTTGGTGACTCACATGTGATTACCATAAGGAAAATTTAGACTCCCAAGTAATAGAAATTAGTATGGGATAGTAAACAAGAAAAAGAAACCGAACATGAATTGGGGATCAAAGGAATTAGTAATAGTCGACATCGTTTCAAAGATAGTGTTTCGACTATAATAGAATGAACAATAGAAGAATAACCATTAAAGTTCATTCACGAAGACGCTTCCCTAAAGCAAGCACTATGAGCAGAGTTACGCTTAAGGGACTAAATGTGCCAATTATACCACGTGTCACCCTTGTGTGTACGAAATTCAATTATACCTGGTGTATAAGGGTTACCGCAAGGCGAGTAATGTCTGTGAAGATGTAGAAACAAAATGTCAAAGATGAAGAGGTAAATATCAAATGGTAAAGGAAGAATGTGGTAAAAGCTGAAAGGAATAAGATTGCATTTATTCATATCCTCCAGATATAATATAACTCCAGAACATTATGCAAGCATGATGTTGGGGAGAATCAATAAGGGTTTTGCACTAGATGATACTGATATATAAGTGGGAATGAACACTTGATACATAAGGATCCCGTACAAGAGGTAAGTTAAGACAAAGGACATAACCCAAGAGGCGTTACATAAAATAAAGATATGAGAGTTGACCAATGGGTAGTCAGTAGTTGATTCAGGAAGAGCCTAGTTATGGCTAGATAATAGGATATAGGCAAATCAGTAGATCATGCAAGATAAACATAGTAAAACCCAGCATAGGAAATTCAGGCTCTTAGATATAAAATCGTTATCCTCGAGAAATATTCAGACAGGAGTTGGGGTAGTAGAAGGTATAATATAAGTGTTACGGAAATAAAAGAGAGTGCCACAATGGAGACAACTGAAATTTCCATTCAGAAGAAACCCTACAAGCACAAGGGCAGGGAGGTAAGTAACTAACGATAATGATAGGCGAGTAAGAACATCATAAATACAGTGGGATATATAATGTAAAAAGGTCTCAGCTTTATAAGAGTTAGAAGTTCTTCCCTAAGTACTACAATGAAAGACTAGATGAGGAAATAAGGAAGCAGGCTTCAACATAAGCATAGTGACCTAAAGTGGATATGGTCTTGTAACAACAGTCTCACTATAATGTTGTATGCACTCCATAAGAAAGTCGAATATATCGTAGCTAATGAATGGAAGAAAAAAAAATCAATCAAAAGTTGATAATTGAGATCATATGAGTTACAGGGAACCCCCATATTCATGGGCACTAAGATAGGCCAAGTATCCATGCAACAAGTGGCAGAACAACCAGGAAAAGTAATTGTTTACATTTAAGACAACTGAGAAGGCGTGAACGGAAATCTATGGTGCTAACATGATGAAAGGAAGGTTACGAGTATTATAAGTAGATGTGCGTAGGTCGCAAGCTAAAGTATGGTAGAGCAACAAGGTTTTACCTAGGCAGGAGTAAGGATAAGAAAATGTGAGTGAGAAGGTGACGAAAATAGGTAATTCTTCGGGATTAAACCCATCACAACAAGAGAGCTAATGGTTTCCATACATTTATAAAAAGCTCAGTATAGCATGAGTGAACCCAAAGGAGCTTAAAACTAGGAGCATTTAGAAGAGATAGAATGCTACCATAATAGTAAAGTAAGGGTGTAATTGTGATAAATGATAAGAGGATGACGTTTAGACCTTTGATTGAGTAATGATTTTGAGAACAAGTATTTCATGAACTGCACGGGATTAGAATACCCCCATAAGATGAATCACATTGGAATGCTATGAAATACAGTTACTGGAGTATAGTATCGTCCCTAAGTGTATCGGGAAAATCACTTCAGATGTTCCCCGATGATACGTAAGCCCTAGTGACGATATATTACATAAGAGATTTAAAATTATCAGTGGTACATTATAGATCAATAATAAGGTGAATCAAAAATGAATGAATGAAAGTTACAAAGTATGAGATGAGATTATGCTGTCATTATTAAGATGGAAGGTAATAAGGAAGCATTGAATGGCTTAGATTTATACATATAGGATAAGCGGTGAGAGAAAAACCTGGAGTTGGGTGACAAGTCTCCAAAATAATAAACCGAAGTAAGGGTTATTGTATAGTATGACCTACCTAATAGTGGTAAAGCCATAAGCATAGATAACTGAGGCTATGAAACAAGATATAGCAATAGTCTTAAGTTCAACAAAATACCAAACAAAGAACTTTAGTATACCTATAGATGCCCAGAGGGACAGCTTGTCATAGTACAATATATGTTCACAAAGTGAATCCTAAAGATAGGTTAAAAGCTAACAAGAAATAAAAAAGGAGATAAGAGTCGCATCGACACACATTCAAGGTTTGAATTGTCTAGGCTGCATGAAAGAAAGTAGAAATAGTTACGACATTTAAAGGAGTTCGACCACAAGTCGTGGTGTGAGAAAGAGGCCTAAAGGGGGAATTGTTCTAGCCTTTGGATTTATTCACCGAACAACTCCCTAGATGGCAAAGATGATATTAAATTATTTGTAAGAGTTATTGCTTAAGTTATGGAAAAGTGCATTAGTCAACATTCGAGGACGAATGTTCCAAAGGGGGGAATGATGTTACACCCCATGTTTTCGTACGTGAGAGTACATCGTAAGTCAATTGATGTAAGCTCAGAAATAAGATTCTATTTGATGGAATATAAAGTAAGTTAATCATGTTACGTTGGAGGTTACAAATATTTAAGATCATGAATAACGAGTACCAAGAGGGTTGGAAAGCTTAGAAGCTAAACCAATTGAAGAAAATAAGTTTCGTCGAAAGTCGACGAGTTTGGAATGTTATAACATGTACTTTAGAGTGAGACTATGGTTCATTACATGATAAGGAGGTATGCTATGAGTTAATGTTTATCGTATGATAGTTGTGTTCTACATTTTGAAGTCAAGCAAGTGGTGGAACAAAGGTTGGCAAAGGTCTTCACAAGTTACACTCATAATGTGCTTAACATTAGGTCAAATGTAACTGAGATTTTCTCCAGATATACTTGGAAATAGGGGATTATATACCTACCAAACTGAAGATCTACGAGTCTAGTTTCCAACCCATTAAACAGTTCATCTATACAACATAGTAGTAGAGAGACATTTGCCATTTCGCGAGACTGCGCAGACATCATAAGTGACAAGTTGGTGAATCACAAGAGATTTTTGAGCAATACATTTAATGTATTATATGAGGTCTTATTGGGACATATTATATACAAAATTGAAGGTATTGGAATATAGTTTCCAACGCTCTTAACCGTTCATTCATACGACATCAGGATAAAAAGATAAAAGCATCGGAAGATGGACCAATCCTAGGGTGCCAAGCTAGCACCTCTTTGACTTTTTCAAACTTGATATATATAAACATTAGGTCGGCTTTCTCTTCATTATTAAGCATAAAACGACCAGAGAACACCCATAAACATAACCTCCAGCTATCTACTAGGGTTTCAAATAAGAATATCATCCCGGGCATGAAATCGAGAAGCAATAACATCAAAACGATCCCTACGACGTAAGTGTCATTATACCGCCTCTTTTTTTTCATTGTAGTTAGAGTTTTGGAAGTTACTTAATAGTTAAGAAATGTCTAATTTCTGTGTTTAAGGGTTTAAATATCAAGGAAGTTTGATAAATGTGTTTCCTAATAGTTAGACCACACAGGACGGTGATCGAAAGCCGTGAGTTCGAGTTATTTGACTTGTAGCGGACTGTTTTGTGTTGCTATTGGGCTGCGGGTTTTACTACTGTTTTTTGGAGTTTTGGAGCAGTAAGGGTGTGGATAAACACCATATAGATGTAGGGTTGTTAGCTGGTCGTTTTTTGTAACATTTCCGGGTCGTTTGAAACGACTACGGTAGTCATCTTATGTGTGAAGTGATTAGGTTGTGTGTGGACTGTTTTGGGAGGCTCAATATGATTATTATTGATATTGTTTGGGCTTTTAGGTGATTGTTTTGAATTGTGTGAAGTCATATAAATAGGTGAGGTGGTGTTCGTTTCATCCTAAAATAGGTTGTGGTCGATACATAATAGTTATGACGCTTAAACGATAACGATAGTGTCGTTTCTCTTATTGTAGATTAAGGAGTTGTGACATTTGCGTAGCTTGAGGTTGGGACAGTATATACAAGGTATGTGAGGCTATCCCTTTCCTTCTTTTGCACGACTCCGATTGTACATAATGCAATGAACGAGCTTCCAAAGATACTCTACTCTTAGAAGCTAGCAGTACTTACATTGTTTCCCTTCTTATGGAACAATTGATTTTGAGGTTGCTTCTCTTATTATTATGTTATCAATGTTGTTGGTACTTCCTGATTATTATAAGATTCTTGATGAAGAGTTTATCCTAATAACATGTATGGATAATATCGACCTTACGTCACTCCGAAAGATTCAGAATATGATTCCAATGAGTCTTACATGCATTATATATATATATATGTTGCTATTTTACTCTACGGAGCCGCGCTATAGTCGGCCGGGTATGGCACCTATTGTGCAACCACTAATCAGTTGGGTTTACCGAGTCCTCTTTGAGGCCGGGTATGATATGATGATGATGATGCCCACAGAGGCGAATGTTCTATGATGATGATGATGCCCACAGAGGCGGATGTTTTAAAAATATTATGTGTATCTATGTATCATGCATTTCATGTTAATGTCTCTTAGAAGCACTCAGATGCTACATGTTGTATCCCCTACATCTCTCTTTACATTAGTGTTCTTATTTATGCTTTCCTGCCTTACATACTCAGTACTTTATTCATACTGACGTCCTTTTATTTGTGGACGCTTCATGTCGTGCTGCAGGTCCTGATAGACAGGTAGACACAGCTCCCCCACCATAATAGGCTTTCTTGTTCAGCGGTTATAGGATAGATCCCTTCTCCGGACTTGCCGTGGTCTTGGTATGCATTTTTGTTATAGTTGTTATGGGTATGTCGGGGCCCTGTTCCGGCTATGTTGCATTACTTATGCTCCTTTAGAGGCTCATAGACAGGTGTCAACTCATGTATAGTTGGGTATGCCTTGTTGGATAAATTTTGTTGTGTAGTCTTTCATGGCAGCGTTGTAGCTCGTACCTTTTATGTAGTTTCTTAGCAATCCTGTCATCCCATGTGATGTATGTTCATGATCCATAACTACAATTTATTTTGATCTCGTTATCCCTTAATAATAAGAAGGTTAGATAAAATGTACGTTGGTGCTCGGCAAGTATGGCCCGGGTGCTAGTCATGATCTTCCAGTTTGGGTCGTGACAACTGACCGGCGTGATACCTGTCTGGATCATTGGTCTCTCTTTCCACAATGATCTTCTGGTTCCACATATGTTGTGCCTCAAACTTGAAAGGAATGATGTCCTTTTTGAAATCGGCCTGGTACTGAACCATATGGAAACCCGAGGTATAACTTTTTCTTCAGCCTTGTCTCATTACCCTTATAGGAGCATAAGGATAAATTCCTCGCAACCCGATCAATACCAAATAAGTAGTATCTCTCGACCTAATGATGAACTCATTGCTAGGAAACCATTCAAACATCCAATGTACCTGCTCGTATGTCAGATTGCTGAAGAAACGCACCCAACTAACAGTACTTCCAGGCTATGCAAACATGTCTGGGATAAATATCATTTTCATTGGGTGGTGGTAGGCTATGTAGTCATTTAACGACCATCACAGAATCTCTTGACAATGTTTTCCCCTCTGAAAGTGTTCCAATAGACAAACATGTAGTAACAAATTACAATATTGAAAATGTCCGAATCCCTGCTTGCACCGATCTAGAACGCGGTACAGTTCAGCTAGGATCATGGGGATGATGGTATAGGTTGTCCATTGATAGATTCCATCAAAGTCCTGGCAACCATGGTTAAGCAAGTGTGGATCCTTCCTCCTTTCATTGGAAATATCAACAAACCCAAGAAGTAGATGATGAACACATAAACCCGACGGTACGTCCAACCTAGGGAACTAGTGGTGAGTTCCTCATGATGGACACGATACGACTTACTATGTCCATAACGCTCGTAAAGAAACCCAAAAGAGATGTAGGATTTCTTTAAGTAGAGCAATTCTTTGTTTTTCTTAAAGCCCAGCTATCTTTAGAAAACCGCAAGGGGTGCGATGCTGTGGTACCAATAATACTCGACTATCCCATGGAAACTTTGCAAAGCCTCCTATTTCTTCTAAGAGAGGAGCCATTTCTATATGTCCAAAACGAAAGACATCTCATTTCTCATCCGAGAACCTGGTAGTGGCCTCAATCAATGCCCATTTTTTGTTGGACATTAAGGAGGGATGGCAAGTCGCCAAGTACCCTTATCACATGATTCTTGTCGCAAGGAGAAAGGTCTTTCCACCGGTCAAGTAGCAAAGGTGGGATGTTTTGGACCATGCCGAACCTGGGGACTTCGTGCTTCATTTTCTGCTAACAAATAAAGATTAGCCCTTCCCCCCTCCAGATTCGACCACTTACACAACAATGATCAACATATTGGCATATTTTCTCCAAGCAAAATACATAACATGATGGTGTCCATTGGGATTGTGGAAATCCCGTCGGACTTTGGACAAGGCTTATCTTAGTGGGCTATTACGTTAACAAATTTCTAACCCGTACTAGGTTTAACATGATGCATGTACACCTGACATTGGAGTAAGGTTTCTAGAATGATCTAGGTTGGTACTCTCAAGTGAACAACTTGAGAGGGAAAGGCACAGAATCGTCGACTGCACCGATGATCGACTAGTCTACCGCAAATAAGACTTTCTGATTTAAAAAGGGTAAGTTTGGAAGAGCACGAACACTCATCAAGCGCCGCTATGTTGATAATTGGCACGAGTGAAGTATTATGTGGAGCATTCTTTATGCAAAGATAATAGCGCATTGCCAAGTATTTGCATGATAAAATATGTGAAAACAACAAATACAATAGCATAATAAATATTGGAAAGAAAAGGAAGGAAAGACAAAAGGAAGAAGTCAGTTTACTTCATAGAATATATGCAAGAATGTAACAAAGCAGGTAACGAAGTAAGCATGATATAGCAATTTTGACAAGATAAAGAGCGGTCACAGCAAATAAAGGTAAATGAGAGAGGGATGTGCATGTCATAGAAAATAAAGGAGGGTAGGGGAAGGGATGTACATGTAATAAAGAAAGCAATCCATATAAACCAAGTTCATTATGGTAGGAGCCTAAGTGTAATTCCTCAGCAAAGTTGCCATGCTGTCGTGCCCCGTTTTCTCGCAAAAGCGGGCCTCGACGTGTAACAAATCTTTTAAGTAAGAGATTAAAATAGATGATTCTCCATGTAACGATTTTTAAGTTGCGTTAGAGCACCTATTTGCAAATAACTCTGATTTAACTAGTCAATGCCACCAAATATCGGGTAAGGGCTCAAATTACCTCAAAGAGAAAGTGGTAGGCACTCTTCGAGGTCCACAACTATGGGTCCCGACCGAACGTACGACTATGTGGATTATGTAATTAGGCTAGATGATCAAATAAACAAAAGAGAATTTAAAGGTCGAAGAATTTTATTATATCATAATGTAAATTAGTACAAATATTAGTATGACTATATGGATACAACTACATTGGTCTATATTAAACGACTAAGTATGAATATCAAACATATAAAGGAGGAGGGGTCTTAAGTTATTTAGCCTAAAGGATCACCTCGTGCAACATAAATAATTACTTCACAAATCCTTTTAGACAAGAGTTGCTTATATTATTCAGTGATCACAGACTATCATCTCCTGCTACTCGATTACTATGTTGAAGTTGTTTACCTAATGCGTTCTAATTCGATTCTAAGTCGTGTCCTATGCGTGCACTACCCGTCCCATGCTTATGGTCTAGGAGGCTTCAGATTTCTATTTGGGTGGTTCTAGACATGCTTAGGTTGCTCAAAAATGATGAAAATAATCGCTCATACAAAACAAATAGGACTGCACATAACAGCAAAGAGTGGCTCATGTTAACCTCCGCACATAAAAGAAGAAGCACGCAGTATGATTTTCTGATTAAGAAGTGGACACTTTCAGAATTAATACGTATTTGGGTTGTTAAATCCTATAGGCATGGTTCATATGTGATTCCGATTTCATGAATCGTACAGGTAGTACAACAGCTTCTAGATTAACCAATTTATAGATTAAAGGTATTACAAATCTATAGGCATGGCATCTACATTGTTTGTGCGATGAGGTAGTAAAACACTTGATAAACTCAGAATTATCTGCGTTGATTTTATAGATAGGCTTTCTAGGCGAGTGAGAGTATCCTATATGCAGTATTTCTAATAGTTGGCAATTTATTTTGTAGCCTTGTCCCCATAAGCATGCTTTCTAAGTGAGGCAGTACAATGAAGCAACAAAATTAATTGGTTAGTTGAGTATGATCCTATAGTCATGACATCTAGATGGGCAGCCTACTAAAGTAATAATATTGATTAACCAATTTATTAGTTGGGGTCCTATAGGCATGGTATCTACATTAACAAAGCATATGTTATTACATCATATAGGCATGCTGTCTAAATGCACAGTAATAACATAGAAATAAATATGGCAAATACTTAGATAACCCATATTGGTTTTAATCTTAGAATAACAAATTGTTTCGTAGGCCTTCGATGGTCTTAATCTTGGTGTCCCCAGGTCTTCCATGGTCTTAATCTTCGCACAACAACAGACTCAGACAATCAGTTTTGTAGCCACTTATGTTTCATGCCCAACATGCATGGCCCAACACTTATTTACCCAAACACATACCAAACTCAGCCATACTAGCAACGAAAGGCTTATAGAATCTTACTAAAACAACTTGAAACACTTAATTCTTAAACTACAACTAATAGCAGTTCCAGTTAAGACATATAACAGGACTAATCTTGATTAAAGGCACACAAGATACATATGAGGCAGGTTGAGTCTTGTATTTTTTGAAAGAAAGTTTAAGAGCGATAATATTTACCACTATAGGATAATGAACCATTCCAAAGAGAGTTACAAAGTAAAGCATGATCCAGAATTAGCCTAAAGAACTTTAGACATAGGTGTTTTACATGAGGGTCTACCAGGATCAAGGATAGCTGTCTGCACACAGGAATTCTAACATGGGAGCCTAGTGAACATGACAAATAAGCTAAGAAGTACAGTCTACAATGTTTGGTAGGCAGTCACATGGAAAACTTAAAACATTACCAAGCTCAACAATATAGGTAGTCATCAAGACTTATATGAATTAAATAAGAATAGAAATAAAGCCATGTATTGAAATCTTAAGCGATATTTTAAAAACATTCAATGGAACGAGTCACAGAGCATGCACTGAATAGTAAAAAAACATGTCATGTTGGTTTAGAAGTTCAGTCAATGTTGGCATTTAGAAAATGCATAAGCATAGATCAATGATAAAAAAGCCAACAAGTGGCGTAGGAACGACACAATAGGAAATGATACATTAGGCATGAATTACCCTATCATCGGAATCTGTAATAAGAAGGAGATGAACTCATGACAAGCAGTAGAATAACATTGAGACATACAAACACACTAGTCTAAGAAGGCTTTGGACAATACGAAAATTAAATCTTTAGTAAAGTTCTGATGCTAGGAAACATAAGGCTACAGGATAATTTCCAATCAAAGATACCATAAATATAGAAGCATGTTGGTTTATTGAAGCTTAAGCATTATAGATATGCATGGTATGAAAATAAGCACAATAAAATGTGAAATTGAGCCAAAGGTACTCACTACTTACAAGTTAACAAGTAAACAAAGCAGAAGAGCAAATTCTAGAAGTAATTTGATCAACAGCCAATGGCCTTTGCTCGCACTGATAAAGAACATAATCGAACACCAATGGCCTTTGCTTTCAACCGGCCAAGGTCTCTGATTTCAGAGTTTACCCAATGAGGATGAAAGAATAAGAGAGTAACAATATTTTAATTTTAGTGAGTAAGGTCTGTCCCAAAAGGAATTAGGGGGAGGGGTTTATATAGTAGTAAAGTTGAAAGAACAAACATGGAAAAATAATCGATTAAACCCAAATAAAGAAAGAAAATCACATGCAAGCGATAATAGAACAAGTAAAGGAAAACATTGAAATTCCAAACCCTAGTTTGATGGAAATCAAAGAATCGACCAAAGAACTTGGTGAAATCTGCCTCATATCGCCTTGTCATGAACGTATATAAACGGAATACCGTGGATGATTGAAGACGATTGCACTAAACTCAGAGCCTGGTACTTGCAAAAAATAGGCAAGTACTAGGTGATACCAAAATCGTATAAGTAACAAGGTGACAGAACATACATGGAAAGGAAATCATGGAGGGTTTCCATATCAAGGTCGCAATCGGATAGAACTAACGGATGTATCGGCTAGGGTTTCATTGTAGAATAAGAGAGTAGAGAGGATTTAGGGGCGACTGTCTCTGATGAATGAGGCTAGGGTTTTAAAAAGGTGGGTTATTATGGACCGTTGATCTTGAGAGATCAACGACCTGGATTAAAGAATAGGCGCGTCGGGTCGTTTGAATTGGGTCATTTGGTTTGGGCTGGGGGCTATTGGGCTAATTTGGTCCGTAAGTAACCCAAAAATTGGGCTAAAACCTTAATACAAGCAATTCATTAAAAAAAATAGAAAAAATGATTAATAAATAAAATAAAAATATTATTTATGCACCAAAATGATTAAAAATAATAGTTTAGCTTTATAAGAATATAAAATGCTATTTTGGTGCAAATAATGCAAAATAAAGAGCAATTATGCGTGAACGTGGGCTATTATTAAAATATTATATAAATAACTAAAATATAGATATAATTATATGAAACAATGTAAAGTGTTTTAAAAAATGTATGTGAGTGTAAACTAACAAATTTGGATGACTACGCCATTGCAATAATTTAAGAGATTAATTAGTTAATATTGAAGTAATTTAAATGCAAGAAAATCAATTTCTAAGCTTTAAAATTATGAAACATTATAGAAAATGCTTGCATAAATCTTGTAATTTAAATAATAGATGCAAAATGACATTTCGAAAGTCTATATACTATATGAGAAATGTGAGGTCAAATTGGGTATCAATACCAATCCTTATGCACTCAAGAAAAATCGATCAGTGAAGGAGAATACCCTTGCATTCCAAAGGGACTGGGCTAGGATTTACATTGAATCTGAACCGGTGTAAAATTCTGGTGTTTTAAATTCTTGCACTTTAGTTCTGCATTTATTATTATCTCTCTCTTATTTCTGGTCGACTAATTGGTAAACTAGTCAAGTACTGGCAATAATTTTTAAAATAACCAATTAACCCCCTTTTGTACATTCAGTTGGTATCAGAGCTAGTCTAGCTCACTCTTCTTTGCTTAACAACTTGTGAGAAAGGATCATGGCAAATCAAGTTATCGATTGAGCACTCTTTCAAGAAGGAACATCACAAGTCAGACCACCGTATTTCAATGGATAACAATTTTCTCACTGGAAAGTACGTATGGAAATATATTCAAAGTCATACGACATCAATGTTTGGCGAGTTATCAAAAAGAGAAACTATCCACTACCAGTAGCTGCACAACCTCCTATTGATCCATAAGATATAGATGGATATACAAAGGAGCTTATGGAAGTTGTGCAAGACAACGCTAAGCAAGGAACCTTCTCTATAATTCTATAGGTTGAGAAGAATATGAAAAAATCTCTAGTTGTGATACAACTAAACAAAATATGGGATAAACTGGAGGTCATTTATGAATGAACCAGCAAAGCGAAAGAAACTCACATCAACGTGTTAGTTCATGATTATGAACTCTTCTAGATGAAATAAAGAGAATCCATTGAAGAAATGTGTGCAAGGTTAAGCAAAATCATTAGCGATCTAAAAGCTTTTGGTAATCAAGCCAGGAAGAAAAGAAGAAAACAACTGCATTCTAAGCTACAACTTAAAGGACAGACAATGACATTGACGATGACCTTGAAGCCCTTGAGGAAGAGATTGACATGGTATCAAGGAACATGGATGGTTTAATGAGAAGATACAGAAAAACGAGAATATGAAGGATACCATCCAGGCGAACACGACAATACAATGAGCAAGAAAATAATGATGAAAAAGGTTACGTACAGAAGATATGGACATGTGCAAGCTGAATGTCCAGATCTGAAAAGAAAAGTTACTAGAGGATTCAAAAAGAAGAAATATTTTAGAAGTTGGAGTGATGAAGATAGTTCAGAACCTGAAGAGATATCAAATCTTTATTTCATGACAATCCTGGAAGACGACATTAACAAACTTTCAGGCTGCTAGACAAATGAGGATGCTTCAGATGAGGAATGCGAAGATGAAAATGATAATTGTTTCATGGCACGAGGTGAAACAAGTGAGGTAAGACCCTATAACTTGGAAATATGCAATGAATTGCATGATATTCTTGACTTTACATTAAAAGAGTCTCAAAATCTTATGAATGAACTAAAGAGACTCAATAGGGAAAAAAGACTGGAAACTCAAGCTTTAAGTATGTGAAATACAAATTTAGGAATTGCAACTGAACCTCAATGGCATATGAAAATCCACCAGTCATAGTTCTATAAAGTCCAACCAGGCGACTTACGAGTCACCTAGAAAAGGACCAACAAGAACAGAGTGCACTAGCACTAGTGGATGATCGAAAAATGGATCAGCCTCTGTATGTCACTATTATAATAAAAGTGGTCATAAATATTCCTTTTGTCGATTTCGTTAATCAAATGTTTCAGGGTGGATTTAGAAACCCAAAGACAACCCTAATCTTAGTAATACTAACCAACAAAGACCCAAGCAAGCTTGGGTACCTAAAGGAATGTAATCATTATGTTTTACAGGAACACCATAGAAAGAGTTGCAAAGGAAAATGGTACCTAGAAAGTATGTGTTCCAGTAATATGACAGGTGAAAAAAACTTGTTCAAAGAAGTTACAAAGATAAACGGAGGAAGTGTTAAATTTGGTGATGTCTCAAAGGTAAAGATAGTTGGCAGTGGCACAGTTCCATTCAATAACAACTGCGATATCGTTGAAGTGTATCTTGTAGATGGACTCAATTACAATCTCCTGAGTATAAGCCAATTATGTGATTCTGGGTATGAAGTAAAATTCAAGTGAACAAGTTGCGCTATTGAAGATGAGTCAGGTAAACTAATTCTTCCAAGAAAAAGGTACGAAAATGTCTATATTCTTGATGGTTTTGAAAATATAGATGGTCATATTTTCTTAACATCCATATCTGATGATCCATGGTTATGGCATAAGAAACTTGGTCATGCGAGGATGCATCTTATAGATAAACTATCCAAGCATGATTTAGTTATTGGTCTTCCCAGACCCAATTTCTCTAGAAATCATGTGTGTGATGCATGTCAGATTGGTAAACAAACAAAGAACTCTTTCAAAATCAAAGACATCATGCCCACATCTAAGCCTTTACAATTGCTTCATATGGATTTTTTTGGACCCACTAGAACTGCTAGCATAGGAGGAAAGTGATATGCCTTCGTTATTATTGATGACTACTCACGTTTTACATGGGTGATATTTTTATCTCACAAAGATGAAGCTTTAAAAATTTTTGATATCTTCTGTAAAAGAGTTGAACGAGAAAAAAGATATTGTATATGGTCAAAATTGGGTGTGATCGATTTCGAAGTCTCTTATGGAATCGAGGATAGATCCGAAGAATTATTTCGAGAGGAGTTTATCGAACAAAAATATCGAGAGGTCGGCATACATCAGAGAAAGGAATAGGGCGAGCCCCGACGAAAGAAAGCTCGGGGATTCCCGAGGATACATGACTCGGGCTGACAAGTGCCTGTAAAATAGTACGAGTCTATGCTAGATCAATAAATATCCAGCTAGTTGTCACCTCTTGTAATAAATGCTAATGTACTATGTTAGGGTTTCCCCTCCTATATAAAGGGGACCTTTGTCATTTCTTAGACACATGATATTCAATACAAGGAACAAGAACATTCTTTGCTCCATTACTCAAACATTCTCTATTATATTTGTGTTAACTCATTTACTTTACACACTTCTTCTTGCAAAAAAATCTTTGATTTCAGGTCAAAATGTCTGACTCACCGAATGCATACGAAAGTAGAATCTTTGGGGACTTTGGAGAGAATGATGTAACCATCCCAAACGCTGGTGTACCATCGCAAAACCCCGGTAGGCAATGGAGCTAACCCCTTGGGACGAAGACTCAAGCAATGACCAGCACAACAATGTCAGTCCTCACACTGGCAGAAATGCGCACTGGGAGGATCGGCACGAAGCATGAGGGACTATCGCATGAAGGGAAGAAGTAGCCAGCCTCCATATGGTCTTCGAAATGCTACAGGCACAACAAGTGACTATTTCTCAGCTGCAAAATCATCAAAAGATCTCGAGCGCGGTGGCATTAGGAATGACCCTTCAAATACGGCAATTTCCAGAAAGGTCTAGTGATAATGGGTTAATAACCAACCCCAATGTTATGAAGACGCTCGAGGGCCTCGTAAAGAGGATAAAATCAAGGTTCCCGGAGAGAGAGATGAGGTCATGCATGGTAAGATATCATCCCTATATAAGGAATCAGAGAGACACCATGAGAAGCGACACGCCCCAAATCAATAGAAGGGCGGACCGAGGCCGAACCCCCCCCCCCCC
>ML297798.1:68258-81543 GCA_005239495.1 Nicotiana undulata
CACCCAAAAAAAAAGCCAAGCCCCAAACAAAACAAGGGGCGACCCCAGGCCAAACCCCCCCCCCCCTCCCCCCCAAGGATTGGTGAACAAAGCTAGAACCAGCAAA
This sequence comes from Nicotiana undulata, assembly GCA_005239495.1. Taxonomy (NCBI): domain Eukaryota; kingdom Viridiplantae; phylum Streptophyta; class Magnoliopsida; order Solanales; family Solanaceae; genus Nicotiana; species Nicotiana undulata. The sequence goes on from ML297798.1 coordinate 68,365, forward strand.
TACCCAGAAACGGCGAAAGTGCCCTCATCATCCGAATACAACTTCGGCACTAGCGCTACAGATATTATAGCGGCTTTGGGTGGAATCGGGGACACCAAATGGCCAATGCCCATATTGTCAGACCTTTTCCAAAGAAACCCTAATATGGTGTGCGAATTCCACAGTGCACACGACCATAGGACCGAAGATTGCAGGCAACTCTAGAATGAAGAGACCCGACTAATCAACAAAGGATAACTCTGAGAATTTGTTGGTAGTCGAGCCGTAAAACACACTCAGTGAAGGAAAAAAGCTTGAAGGAGTAGAACGGTGAAACCACAACACGTCGACCGCACAACCATCGAAGGGATCGACGCTTCTCAAAGACCCGTGACAAAGCAAATGAAAATATCTACAGCAAAAGCGGGATTAGTTCGGGACCAAAATACGTGGCACGCTAAGAAAACCTCGGTCCAGGGTATAGCAGGTGTTCATCCGAGAACGAGGTACTCAACTCCTTACCTACTAGAAGCTAGATATCCCTTTCTGGAAAAAATAAATTCTACGTCAGTTGGTACATCCCGAAAAACAAAACTTCCTTTTTTATGCAATTGTATTCGCACTTTAGCAATATATTTACTTTAATATCTGGGCCCGAGTTATCGGGCGGGCTGGATAGCTGGGCCATCAAACTTGAACGATGTGTAATCGAGTCGTCGACCCGAGTAGGCTGATGAAATCCCAAATTGGGCAGGTTTAGTTGCCGACTTACGCCTGCCCTGAGTAGAGGAAGAACCTCTGTTAAAAAATTAACATATCCGCAGAGATACGGATCCCGTTCCCTCGAGGGGCCTCGAACGGAAATGGGGTCGGGCTTGGCATAATTCCGAGGCCGCCTACGGGCACCGTAATCGGACAACCTGCAAAAACCATAAAACAGACTAATGATGAAACCGAGTATGAGGTTGTTACTGCAAGTTTGAAATCGTCCAAAGCCCAGGAGTCGAAGTCACCTGGGAAGAGTATGGTTCTCTCTTGACGGCAAGTGGGGTGAGGGAGAGCTTAAAAAAAGCGGAGCGCGAAGGTGCTCAAACTTGATTCACGTCACGCCACAACTTCGCAGGGAGTAAATGAAAGAGGGACGTCATCGGGCCTCAACTAACAACGCCAGGTAAAGCTAGACTTACTTTATTCTTTGACTAACTATTTCTCAAAGTGGGAACAAGCGCAGGCCTTCAAAAAAGAAAGAAGTTGTTAACTCGGCGTGAGACCATAACCGTCCTCGGCGTAAAGAAGGACCAACCCACATGGCAGATCCTACAACAATGGGAAGTATCTAATAAAAAACAGGTCCAGCCAAGGATCACAAAGCTCAGAGGATCCTGCCAACTCCTCACCATCCTCATACTAGCAACCTAGCCGAGTCCACGAGCCGAACCGTCATTCAAAATTTGAAAAAGAAGTCAGAAAACGCAAAAAGAAGATGGAGGGGGGAATGCCGCCCTAAGTCCTACGGGCATGTCAAACAACATCAAAATAGAAGCATAGGAAAACGTCGTCATTTCGGGTGGCTGGGTCCTAGCTCTTAACACCAGCCGAAGTAGTGAAGACAAATACCGGAATCTGGCATGCTACGGAGAATTCAATCATCAAGGTCGTGGCTGCAGCCCCCGAGCTAGTAGATAAAAAATTAGGAACCTCGCCGGTCCGAACGGCCACACAAAGACAAAAGCCACTCACCGACATTTCAGAGTCGGGGACTTGGTCTTAAGGAAGGATATCCTAAAACATTTGAAACCCCAATGATACATGATCGATCTAGGCCCGAACTGGGAAGGGTCGTACCACACCCTCTAAAAAATTGGTAAGAAATTATATAGGATCGGCATCAAGGTAGACGAGCAATCTCCGAATAACTTGAACACATCTATGCTCGAACACTACTGCTGCTAAGGTAAAACTATGCTCCCATTATCATTCATATGCTCCGAACTAAATTTTGCAGAATCCTGTTAGAATACGTCAAAAAATTCGTCAACTCTGAAAGACCCTTGGGATACAAAATCGTACTTTGCACTATTTTCCTTCAATCGAGTTTTATCCCTAAAAAGGGTTTTACCGGCAAGTTTATTAATGAGGCAACATTTATGTTCTATCCAAGAGAAGCTTGATTAAGTATTCAAGGCTCCTCTCCAATCAACCTTGAATGCTGGGGAGCATACCCTCCCTCCAGGAGAAACTACCGAAGAAAGTCTTTATAGGAAAGTAATGTAACGAGCCAAACGGTCAAGAGAAACGTGCATGCATAGAATGATCGAGCCCTCAACAATGAAAAGTACGTACACATATACCGAATAATCAAAGGAAGCATCTTTTATACAAGCTTTGCATTTTCAAAAGGATTTCTCATCTTCAGTGATGGCTCCAGAGCCAAGGAATTCCCAAACACCGGGGACTGACATGAAAATACAAGTGAGGCAGTAAAATCCTGAATGGGAAACCTCGAGCCCAAAAGTAGTCCGAGGGCAGTATCAAAAACCACAAGTCCTCAGGACATAACAAAAACTATAAGTCCTACATGCATGACCTAGATTGCAAGGCCCCGAGAGGGCATATCCAAATAACAAGGCCGAATCCCGATTTCTAAGCCAAGGCTATATATTCGAACTTATAAGACCCCAAACAAGGCGTACCCTCGAATATAGATGCTAAGGATACGACATTCGAGGGCTAAAGGCTCCGGCAAAAACTGAAACGACTCCGGTCGAAAGGCTCTGGCCAAAACACAAACGACTCCGATCGATAGACTACGACAAAACTAACGCGACTCGGGGACGCCCGACCATCGCCACAAAATCAAATCCTTCGAAATTACTTCAGAAAGAACCGGTTAAATTCATTCTACCTTCGGTGTAAGAAAAAAGAGCTTCGATCATTTTCATGTCAGCTCTCAAGAAAGAGCTTCGAACATTTTCAGGTCGGCTCGAAAAAAGAGGTTCAATCATTTTCATGTCAGCTCCGAAAAATGAAAAGGCTTGAGACAAATCATCCGTAGGGCGAAACCTTCTGACGTACTCATTTATCGTCACATAATGGCTCATAATCGAGGTCCCTTTGGGCCGTCAAAGAGTCGGGCGAACACTATTCTTCAGATAAATCATTAAGCAAAAAATAAAGCCATACTGAAGGTCTTTTCGGCCCAGTGTTAAACTCAAAAGAAACCTAAAGGGTCGACGATCTCGAGTCATAACCAGCTTGAAGATTGAGGCCGAAAAAGGTTAACTAAATATGCATAAGAGCCTTGACGCCAGCACAAAAGCCTCAGAGCTAACTTAAAATCTGATGTTTATCTACGTCAATACCACACAAGAGGGGGGGTGATTTGTGTGGTGTCCAATTTTTCGAGTGCTGTCTCAATAGAAGAACCTGGTTCTTCTTGGTGTTCCAACTTCTTCTGGTGCGGGATAATAAATGCAGTAAAGTAAAAACACAGAGATTTTTACGTGGAAAACACCTGGTTCAAAAGGTGAAAAAACCACGACCTACTTCCCAGTAGGATTTTCCAAAACTCTTCACTGTGACATTGAGCCAAACAACATTTACAAAATAAACTCCTTTGTAAACCTAAGGACTAACTCTAATCCCTTTGTGGCAATCTAGCCTCGAGCTAATTGCGACAAGATTCAATTTACCTCTAACTTGAAAAGTGTGTACCTATTTCAATTTGCTTCTAGATAAAGCTGAAAGATACAATATTAAATCTCCTACTGCAACTAACTAGACTTAAAAGATAAACAGATGGAACTGGTTCTTCTAGCTGGTAAGTAGCTTTTGTGTCGCACAAGGATTTTACTTGCAAAATAGCTCTGGGAATTTTGCTTTCAATTATTGTTTCACTTCTATCTTTGTGCGTGAAAGCTTCAGCGGGAATTCTTCAACACTTTATAGGATCAATTGTTGAGATATGTTGTTCAATTCTAATGCAACTCTTCCTTGGTGGAAGAGTTTGTATTTATCTCAACTTCCTCCTTTTGTTTTTGTCCTCGCTGAACTAGAACTCTAACCTCTTATCAATTTGCAACCTTTTCATTTAGGATACAAATTCTTAGTTCATGGATAATTCACAATCATGTTTATCTCCTGTGCATAGACGGTTCTTGTGCCAATGGGTCTGTTCAAGTATGTTTGCCCTGATGGACCTGGTTCAACTAGGTAGACATTTGTCAATCTTCAAAACCATGTAGTGACTTGGTTCAACAAATTCCCCCTTTTTGATGATGACAAACTCTGTGCTTAACCCTATACAATTTTCAAACACTTTGTATAGTTTTAAGCATTTATCATAGAGAGACCAGGTTACTTAGGTTATAAATATCACAATTCTTTGATATTTTGAAAATCACTATCTTCCCCGTTTTGGCATCATCGAAAAGTTGCAAAATGATAAACTTACCAGGGTTATTAACAATTACTCATGGCCATTGAGGCAACTGCAGGTGCAAAACATGATTAATCATCAAAAGAAACCAATAAAATGTAAGCTAAGTTTGAAACTTAGACAAAGTCAATAACTAACAAAGGAAGAATTCATTGATTACATAGCAACCAAACATCATATACAAAAAGAATTAAAACAGTCACAACCTGTCACGACCCAAAATCCCACCTTCGGGCCATGTCTGCGTCTAACGTTGAACCCGCTAGACAAGCCAACGTTTGAACTAAATAAAACTCATTAACAACTAAAACGAACAAGATAACTAAGGCATCGATGGTCAACAATATGAAGGTTAACAAATTACCAAAAATAATATAGCAACTTCGAAATAAAACCCAAATACAAATCCCAGAACTGGTGTCACATACTCACGAACTATCTAAGAGATTACTAAGACAAAGGTCTGGAAATAAGTACATATGGCTGTCTTTGAACTATAAGATGAGACAGATCTGAAAATGAAGGGTAGAAGGTGACGCCAAGGCCCACGAACGCCTGCGGGTCTACCTTGATGTCTCCTGTATGAACTGATGGAATGCTCCGACTGTCAGTGACCACCAGGTTCGGCTGCGTAGTCTGCACAACCTAAAGAAGTGCAGGTGTAGCATCAGTACAACCGACCCCATGTACTGAGTAAGTTTCGAGCCTAACCTCGGCGAAGTAGTGACGAGGCTAGGACCGTCAACAATATGTGTACCTGTGCAATTCTATATAATAACAGGAAAAATATAGACGAAAATAAGCAAGTAAGACAGATACAGGGAGAACATGCTGGGGGTAAAAGGGGCAACAAAATGCTAGCACAGTAGAACAGGGTAATAACTTAAGTGTAAAAAGTAAAAGCCGGAATTTAACGTCTCAGGACAGATAATGAACAGCAAAAGGCACGGCATGTCCCCTCGTGCATAATCTCACAATCACTCGGCACAGAAGATCCCCTCGTGCATAAATAGTAACACTCGGCACTGAATGTCCCCTCGTGCAATAAATAATCAACGATCAGCACGTCATGTCCCCTCGTGCGATAAATAACAAACAATCAGCACGCCATATCCCCTCGTGTGATAAATAATAAACGATCAACACGACATGTCCCCTCGTGTGATAAATAATAAACAATCAACACGCCATGTCCCCTCGGGTGATAAATAATAAACAATCAGCACAACATGTCCCCTCGTGCGATAAATAATAAATGCTAAGCACGGCATGTCCCCTCGTGTGATAAATAATATAAAAGCAACAATATAATGTGAAAATCAACAATAAGGAGTCTCAAGTGTGTGGAAATACTCAATAAAATTCTATCATCCCGGCAAGGGACTCAACTATAACCAACCTCGCATCCGAAATACAATTTCAACAGTAAAAGCCTCAACTAAAACAAATAACACAATAACTCCCAATGTCATGAAATAGCATCAAGGTATCACTTCTAAATCACTAATTACTCATAGTACGGAGAATATTAAGAACACGATATGATTCATCATAATTGACTCACGTGCATGCTTGACCGCAACATATAGGCACTCGTCACCCCGCCTATACGTTGGACATGAATTACACATAGCAAATAAGACTCTATACCTAATCCCTCAAGCCAAGGTTAGGCCAAACACTTACCTCGGCTCCAAAAATGCAAGTCAAGCCTCAATCACAGCCTTCCCTGTCGAATCCAACTCCCAATCGATAATATCTAGACATAATGGATTTATTAACATCAATAAATACTCCATAAACCAATTCCGAAACCTAATTACCCATACCCCCACGAGCCCGAATATACAATTTGCTTTAGAATCTGACCCCAAAACGAGGTTGAATTCCCAAAAATTCCATAAACCTAACTCTACCCAAAAACCCCTAATTTCTACCTTGTTTTCATGATTTTAGGCCTAGGTTCTAGTGATTAGGGAAGGAAAATGGAAGAAATTGGTGTTAGGAACACTTACCCAAATGGTTATGGAGGAGAAAATGGCTTGGAGGTCTTCAATGGGGCTTGGAGAAGAAGAATGAAGTGAAAATTATGAAAAATCCCGTATGGTATTCTGTTTTGGGGTATTTTAATAACTGGGCAAAAATACCCTTCGCGTTCGCAGGCCCCTGGCCGCGTTCGCAAAGGGTTGACTAACCTGACGTACGCGTTCGCGAGTCCTTGGCCGCGTTCGCGTAGGTTTGACTCCACTGGCCTACGCATTTGCGAGCATAGGGTCGCGTTCGCGAAGAACAAACTACCCAGCCCCCCCCCCAAGACCCCAGCCTAACACTACGCGTTCGCACCCCTAGGGACGCGTTCGCGTAGAAGCACTGTCCACTGCTCCGCGTTCGCGTCTTTCTCTACGCGTTCGTGTAGAGTAAAATCCCAGGCCACAATAATTACCCTTCGCGTTCGCGAAGGGTATTACACCATACACCAGCAAATCATCAAGAGCACCAGATTTTTCCTTCTTTTCACATCCCGTTAGCTACCCGAAGCTCACCCGAGCCCTCGGGTCTCAAAACCAAACACACACACGACTCCCAAAACATCCTACAGACTTATTCAAGCATTTAAATGACAAAAATATCTTCAAAATCATCGAATCAAGCCTCAAAACTCTTAGAATTTTCTTAAAACTTCATAAAGCTTAACTTTTCAAATTCTAATCCGAAACACGTCATTTCAAGTCCGTTTTACACCCAATTTCACATATAAGACGAATAACATATAATAAACCTGTTCCGGGCTCCAGAACCATAATACTGGCCCCGTAACACAGTTTTCACATAATTATTCCTTTTCAAAATCTTTTCTTATTTTCAGAAAATAATTTTCTTTAAAAATTCATTTCTCGGGCTTGGGACCTCGGAATTCGATTCCGGGCATACGACCAAGTCCCATAGTTTCCTACGGACCCTCCGGGACCGTCACATCTCGGGTCCGGGTCTGTTTACCAAAAATGTTGACCAAAGTCAACTTTATTCATTTAATTATCATATATTCAATTTTTCATCAAATTTAAACATAAATACTTCCCGGCTACACGCCCGGGCTGCGCACGCATATCGAAGTGAGATTAACTGAGGCTTTCGGGGCCTCGGAACACAGATTTAGCTAGAATTACTTAGGATGACCTTTTGTGTCATCACACAACCATGAGCAAGATGAGAAAAAAACATAAACAGAACAATTTCCGCACTGGGATTTGAGATGGGTTTATGGTGGCACTGGACTCCTAAGGCTGGGAAGGGGAAGATGAGGTTGGGGTTTTGACTTGAAGGAGAGAAAGCATTTGTTGAAGAATACCTTCATTCTTCTCCTTCTCTTTGGCTAATTCAACTATGAGAGCATCCCTCTCAGCTTCAACCTCAATAAGGCGAGATTTCAATCGAAGGATCTCGGCATCCTTTATCTCACCTTCCTACACCAATTACCTGACTTTGCTATTAACAGCCTACTTCCTAGATGAACTAGGTTCATCCTCCGGAACATTTACATTGTAGTCACAAGTCAGCAAAGTATTTTTCCCAAAGAAATCCTTAGCAGTTACCATCTCAGCTCTCTTCACAGGAACCTCAAAATGGGCAAGCATTGCAGTCAGAATAAATCCATATGGTATGGAGTATGCCTTGGCCCCATTCACAACTCTGTCCAAGAGTGGGATGATGAAAGCCAGCCAATTTTTCTGCTTACCCCTATACAAGCATTCCATAAGTGTTAAGTCCATATAGCTGGCAATGTGCCTACGCTCTTGTCTTGGTAGCAGAAACTTGATCACAATATCGATGAACAAATTGTGTTGGGACTTCATTTCACTCTTATACACTTGCATGGGCTCTGGTTCCTCCTTATTTTCACAAAAGCATCTTGTAAAATTCAGAGCAAAGGACATCCCATCGAGTCTAGGCCATTTTTTCCTTGTGTAATCCTCGTAGCCCTCAGCAGGGATTTGCAGAATCTCTCCCAGCTCCTTCTCATCAAACATGATCTGAACCCCTTTAACTGTGGAAGTTACCCTTCCATTATTGAAAATTGCGTTGGCCATAAACTCCACCAACTTAATCCTTTCCAGCTTGCCTTCAAGGTGAAGAACCATGTCCTTCCACCCTTGCACCTCCAGAGCATTCATCAGGAAGATCATCTTTGATTCCTCTAGATCTCTCATCATCTTTCCCTTAAGAATAGTACGCTTGCCAAATATGGTGAATTTGTCAGATTGCTCACCAAACACCTCCTCCTCTCCTCCACTCCATTATTCCTCTTTTTCAACAACCTTCACTTTCTTGACGTTAGACCTGGTCCTTTTTGTTGTTGTTGAGGGTGTGGCAGACACAGAAGCTGACTTCTTGGAAGAAGCCTTAGCCTTCTTGGGTTTAGGTGTCTCTACCACAACTGGAGCAAGCTGCTCCTCATGATGGACGAGGTCCATCGCATCATCATCAATAGTAACAGCCTCAATTGGCTCTCCAATCTTTGCCTTTCCCTTGGTAGCCTTCTTCTTTTTGCTCTCTCTCAGAGCCCTTTCCAACTCTTCTTCCCCTTTTCGAACAACACTTCTAGTAGCACGAACCTTTGGAGCAGGAGGATCAGGAGATACCGGAGCTTTCCTTTTCTTTGGTTGAACTAGGTTAGTAGCCTTCTTGGACTTTGGAGTTCTTTTCTTCTTGGGATTGTAGGACTCCCCCAATTTCCTCAGCCTCTCAGCCAACGTCTCCTCAATAGTTGAACCAGGTTCATCTACTGACTTTTGAAGGCTCTCCAGACCTGTTGATGTCTCCTCAAACACGCTTCCCCCTACATCTGTGACACCTTTTTCATCAATTACAGGAGCGGGGCCACAAATAGCCAAAGTGGCACCGTCCTCCTCGACACTTCTACATCGACAATTGACCCTACCAAAACAAACATGTTTTAAGATGTAGCAGTTGCAGACTCAACTTCAAGATTACCTTGTTCAGTGTCAGATGAACCAGGTGCTTCATCCTCATTAGCAGACTTGAAAGACTCACTGGAGGATTGAGAGTCCTGGACCTTGTCAGCTTGGAGTATCTCCTCTAAATATCTGGCACGAGACCCAGAAGCCACTGATTTCCTGGCTAACATTTTCATTCTACGTGCCCTAGGGGCTGGAGTAGGTTCAAGAAATGGAGGGTTTTGGGGTGTTGAAGATCTGGCTGGAGAATGTGATTTGTATACTGATGGAGAATTAGTACTAGAATCACCGTCTTTATAATCATGTGCGGAGAAGGAAGATGAAACAGTTGGTTGTGAAGACATTTTTATGAGCGTTTAGGGAGAGATGAACGGTGATCAGTTTTTTTGATATGAGATGGAAAATGAACTTGGTTCGACGGTTATGTTATGAAGAGGGGAGGTAATGATGGACTTTTAAAGATGTGGCTATTAAGTGTACAACGGGCAGAATATTTAATCAAGTGGGAGTCTAATCGATGTAGGAGTGTCATTGATTAGACGGTTATTAACCCCTAAATCTAGGCGAATTAAGATATGATGGGACTCCTTGAAACTGGTTCATTTTAGGATAAGTAATAAGAATTTGAATTGAACCAAATGTAGATAGAGTCCTGCTCAGGTGTGACTATAATTATTTCAATAAGTGTATGGAGATGAGCACCTTGCTTGTCAGTCAGATGAACCAGCAGCGTTGAACCAGGTTCATCGTGTTAAAATCTTTAATTTGCTTCAGTTTACAAAGATAGAAAATATCATTAGTAACCAGGTAATCATATTAATACATGGTAAGAGAGTATGTCAATAAAGTCATGTTACTGAGCAACGATTACTCTGGTTAATTATCTATTTTAGTATTTCTAGCAAAAAATTAATTTTTTTTCCAATTAGGTGATCTTAATCATCCCTAATTCAAGTCGGTTTCTCTCAAAATGCTCCCTACTCAGTGCTTTAGTAAAGATATCTACAATTCGCTTGTCAGTAGCACAAAACTCAATTGAGACCATTCTCTTTCCATAGTTATCCCTAAGGAAATGGTGTCTAACATCTATGTACTTGATTCTTTTATGATGAACCGGATTCTCTGTCATACTAATTGCACTAGTGTTGTCACAGAAAATAGGAATGCATCCAACATCTATACCAAAATCCATGAGTTGTTGCTTGATCCATAGCAACTTAGCACAGCATGAGGCTGCAGCCATATATACAGCCTCAGTAGTAGACAAGGCTACAGATTATTGTTTCTTGGTGGCCCAAGACACAAGGCAGGAGCCCAAAAAGTGAGCCACGCCTGAAGTACTTTTCATGTCAACCAGGAAACCTATATAATCAACATCAACATATCCGACAAGGTCGAAATTACTACCTTTAGATATCTCAAAATTCTCTTCATTGCAGTTAGGTGGGACTCTTTTGGATTTGCTTGAAACCTAGCACATAGTCCTAAACTGTACACAATATCAGGTCTACTGGCAGTGAGATATAATAGAGACCCAATCATTCCTCTGTATAGCTTCTGATCAATGGATGAACCAGGTTCATCCACATCTAATTTTGTAGTTGTAGCTATGGAGGTGTCTATTTTCATTTGAGTCTTCCATTTTATATTTCTTGAGCAATTCTTTCACATACTTTTGTTGATGGATCATTGTTCCATTTGAGTTTTGCTTGATTTGTAAGCTTAAGAAGAAGTTTAGCTCACCCATCATACTCATCTCAAACTCACTCCCCATGAGTATAGCAAATTCCTTACTCAATTTTTCAGAGGTTTCCCCAAATATGATATCATCCACGTATATTTGCACAATGAGGAGATCCTTACCTTTTTCCTTTAAGAACAAGGTACTGTCAATTTTTCCTTGTTTGTACCCATGTTCTAGCAGGAATTTTGATAGCCACCCGTACCATGCTCTAGGTGCTTATTTGAGACCATAGAGATCCTTGTCAAGTTTTTATACATGGTCAGGTGACTCCTTGCTTTCAAAACCCGGAGGCTGTTTGACAACTACATCTTCCTTCAGATAGCCATTGAGGAAGGCACTCTTAACATCAATCTGATGGATAGTGAATTCCATGTGTGCAGCAAAGGCTATAAGAAGCCTGATTGCCTCCAGTTTTTCCACAGGGGCAAATGTATCCTCATAGTCAATTCCCTCTTCTTGACTATATCCTTGGACAACAAGTCTAGCCTTGTTTCTTGTAACAGTTCCATCCCCATCGAGCTTGTTCCTGAAGACCCACTTTGTGCCAATCACTGATCTGTCTAGTGGTCTGTGTACCAAGTGACATATTGACTTCTTTCAAATTGATTCAGCTCTTCTTGCATGGAATTTACCTAGTTAGCATCTTGTAGAGCTTCACCAATGTTCTTTGGTTCAATCAAGGATAGAAAGGCATCAAACGCACACAAATATTTCAAGGAGGATCTTGTTTTGATTACAGATGTCAACTCTGTTATGATGTTCTCAAGAGGGTGAGAACTCTAATATCTGTGTGGTTTTAGCACCAACTGTTCACTTCTTGATAGTTCCATGGTGTCTTGTTGTTGTGGAACAGGATCAGGGCCAAGGTTCACATGTTGAGTTCCCCCTGTCATGTTTCTTGGGGTAGTTGGACTTGGTCCATCACCTGTTCCATATTCCATATTTGCTTCAATGTGTTCACTGCTCCTCACCAGTCCAAGCTCCTCATCTTCTGGTTACTATCTCTCAGAAAGAGTGTTAGTTTCATCAAAGACAACATTCACACTTTCCTCTACACACATAGTTCTTTTATTATACACTTTATAAGCTTTTCTATGTGATGAATATCCCAAGAATACTCCTTCATCACTTCTGGGATCAAATTCACATAGGGAATCTTTTCCATTATTGTGCACAAAGCACTTGCATCCGAAAGCCCTAAGGTGGGATATGTTGGGCTTTCTCCCTTTAAGTAATTCATAAGGAGTTTTCTCTACCAGTGGCTTGGTTATGCATCTATTTATTATGTAGCATGCAGTGTTTATTGCTTCTGCCCAGAAGCTGTGGGGTAGTTTTCTAGAAAGAAACATGGTTCTTTCCATGTCTTCAAGAGTTCTATTCTTTATTTCAACGACCCCATTTTGCTGTGGGGCTCTAAGGGCAGAAAAGTTGTGATTGATACCATGTTCATCACATAACTTAACAAACTTTGCATTCTCAAATTCAGTACCATGATCAGATCTTATGGATGCTAGTTGATTTCCTAACTGGTTTTGAGTTTTTCTGACAAATAAAGTGAACATATCAAAAGCTTCATCTTTAGGTATCAGAAATAAGGTCCAAGTGAACCTTGAGTAGTCATCAACTAGCACCATTACATATTTCTTACCACCTCTTCTTAGAGTTCTCATAGGACCACATAGGTCCATATGAACCAGTTCCAACGTCCTGGTGTTACTGACCCTTTTCTTACTTTTGAAAGAAGATCTTACTTGCTTCCCCCTTGCACATGCCTCACAAACTTTGTCTTCCTTGAACTTAATGTTAGGAAGCCCTACCACTAAGTCTTTAGAGACTAGTTTGTTTAGCTGATTTAGACTTGCGTGACCAAGTCTTTTGTGCCACAGGAGGGGATCACTGTCCAACACACTTAAGCAAGTGAGTTCATTTTCAGACAGTGTGGACAAGTCTATGACATAGATGTTATTCATTCTTTTTCCCTGCAAAACAATCTTGTCAGTAAGCAGGTTAATCACAGAACATTTTGTGGAAGTAAAGGCAAC
>ML297798.1:81577-108007 GCA_005239495.1 Nicotiana undulata
TTTCCAAAGGAGACATTTCCTCCTTTGAGGCTTTCAAGTGAAAGGAAATGTTCCTTGTTCCCTGTCATATGCTTTGAGCAGCCACTATCCAAATACCAAATTTGGCTGCTTCCTCTCACTTGAACCTACAAAAAGAAATCAGGAGTTAGTTTTAAGAACCCAAACTAGTTTGGGTCCTTTTCTATGAGAGAATGGATGAATCAAGCTTTTTCTGGCCCAATTTGGTAGCCAGTCTTTCTTTTTAACAAAACTCTCATTTCTTCTACTGGCCAGCTCTTTTGCAGTACACTCAATTTTGTAGTGGCCAGTCATACCACAGTGGATGCAGATTTTATTCTCAGGGAGAGTGAGATACTTGCTTTTGGGATCCCACTTGGGCAATTGACTCCTAAATCCAAGCCCTCTCCGGTTGCTACTATGATTTTCTTGAACCAATGTCAAGGCATCAGAGGATTTATTCCATTTACAAATTCGATCTACTTCATGCTTGACTTTGCCAACTTCTTCTTTAAGTGTCCTTATCTGTTCATCCTTGGCATACATCTTATCTTTTAGTTGTCTCGTATTTTCTTCTAACATGATGTGAGAACGATCAACAACCGTTTTACTGGATCCTAGCTTTAGTTTTAAGTTTTCAGATTTTAGTTATAGAATCTCCATTTCAAGTGGATGAACCTGGTTCAACAAGACAGTGTTTTTCTTTTCAGATTCACTTACTCTGATTTCCAGGTTCATGCATTTTGCTTTTAGCATTGCACATTCTTTAGAGAGTTGTTCCTTGTCTTTGGTTGTTTCTTCGGAATCATCCATAAAATCACGTAGCAACTCAGAGAGTTTTTCCTTAGATAGGAACTTTATTTTATTTTTAAGATGCGAGATACTTAGCTCTGGTTCTTCATGTGATTCCTCATCAGATTCTCCAATTGCCAAGAGCGCCTGATCTTCATTCTCACCATCTTCTGATTCTTCATCTGAACTTTCCCTCCAAGCAGCAACAATAGCTTTTGTTGTGGTTTTCTTAGGTTGGACCAGTTCCTTCTTCATGTTCCTTCTTTCATATCTTTACTTTTTCCATTATACTTCCCACCGAGGACAGTTCTTGATAAGGTGTTCAGTCTTTCAACACTTGTAGCATCCCTCGTTGGTTGGCCTTTCTGGAGCTTTTTCTTTGTTGTAGTTTCCTCCTCTAGAGATGCCCTTCTTCCTTATGAGTAGTTTCTGAATTCTTTGGTAATCATGGCCATCTCATCTTCCTTTAGGTCTTCTCCCTCAGTGATTCTCAATGCTAGACTCCTCTCCTTCTTTGGGCCATCCATTTTCATTGTCTGCCTTCTGAGTTCATAGGTAGTAAGGTTTCCAATTAGCTCGTCCAATCTGAGGGTTGCCATATATTTGGATTCCTTGATATCAGTGATTTTACTTTCCCAGAGAATTGGTAAGACCCTTGTCAGGATCTTCTCTACCCTATCCTATTCAAGACGGATTCTACCAAGAGACTTAAGTTCATTTGTCAAAGTTGTGAACCTTGTGTACATATCTTGGATTGTCTCTCCTTCTTTCATAATGAAGTTTTCATACTGAGAATATAGTAGAGTACCTCTTGATCTTTTTACCTAAGGTGTTCCTTCATGGTCTACTTGCAAGGTATCCCAGATATCTTTGGCAGTGGTGCAGCTTTGGATTCTTCTATACTCGTCTGGACCTAGTCCACACACTAGACACTTTTTGGCATTTGCATTCTTCTCCCATTTCTTCAGATCCTCAGTAGTGCAGTTAGCTCTAGTCTTTGGTACATCTACAGCTTTAGCAGTCTTCTTCATGGTAGCTAGAGGACCATCAATGACTATGTCCCAGAGTTCATAGTCTTCTCTAATAAGGTAGTCCTTCATCCTGTTCTTCCACCAAGAGTAATACTGGCCATTGAAGAGTGGTGGACTTGCAGTTGATTGACCCTCCCATTTTCTAGGTGGTGCACTCATTTTGATCTTTTCCAAGGTGTTAGCCTTTTCAAGGATAACCTGCTCTAATACCAATTGATGTTTATCTACGTCAATACCACACAAGAAGGGGGGGTGATTTGTGTGGTGTCCAATTTTTCGAGTGTTGTCTCAATAGAAGAACCTGGTTCTTCTTGGTGTTCCAACTTCTACTGGTGCGGAATATTAAATACAGTAAAGTAAAAACACAGAGATTTGTACGTGGAAAACACCTGGCTCAAAAGGTGAAAAAACCACGACCTACTTCGCAGTAGGATTTTCCCAAACTCTTCACTATGACAATGAGCCAAACAACATTTACAAAATAAACTCTTTTGTAAACCTAAGGACTAACTCTAATCCCTTTGTGGAAATCTACCCTCTAGCTAATTGCGACAAGCTTCAAGTTACCTCAAACTTGAACAGTGTGTACCTATTACAATTTGCTTCTAGATAAAGATGTAAGATAAAATATTAAATCTCCTACTACAACCAACTAGACTTAAAAGACAAACAGATTGAATCTGTTCTTCTAGCTGGTAAGTAGCTTTTCTGTCGCACAAGGATTCTTCTTGCAAAATAGCTCTGGGAATTTCTCTTTCAATTCTTGTTTCACTTCTATCTTTGTGCGTGAAATCTTCAGCATGAATTCTTCAACACTTTATAGAATCAGTTGTTGAGATATGTTGTTCAATTCTAATGCAACTCTTCCTGGTGGAAGAGTTTGTATTTTTCTCAACTTCCTCCTTTTGTTTCTGTCCTCGCTGAACTCGAACTCTAGCCACTTATCAATTTGCCACCTTTTCGTTTTAGGAGACAACTTCATAGTTCATGGATAATTCACAATCATGTTTATCTCCTGTGCATAGACGGTTCTTGTGCCAATGGGTCTGTTCAAGTATGTTTGCCCTGATGGACCTGGTTCAACTGGGTAGACATTTGTCAATCTTCAAAACCATGCAGTGACTTGATTCAACAAAACCTAAGGGTCGATGTGCTCGAGTCGTAATCCGACTCGAGGACTGAGCCTGAAAAGGTTAACAAAAGAGCCTAAGGGCAAAAGTGTAACAGCCTCCGAGCCGACATCATAAAACCTACGGGCTAGTTGAAGGTCACATCGACCCCACATTTTGAAAGCGTAAACGCTAGCCTAGAAAAGCATCAGGGCAAATTCAAAAGACCTAGGGGTGGAAGAACACTGTCCAAGACTCGATTCGGGGACTGAAACCCGAAGGGTTGAATCCCTTGGCAATGACGATCTGGTAAGCATTGCAATCTAATGAAAAAAGAAAAAGCAAAAACAACAAATGACGGAAAATGGAAGGCTTCTTATATATATGAAAAGATTGAAGAAGATTCTTTACAGGACTCATGTCCTTAGCCCATGCAAAGAAGAAATAAACATAACCCTAATCTACCATCGGAGTTGTGTCTTCGGCGGCCCCCTAGGAGGTCATGCCCTCAACGATTCCAGTTTCAGCCGTTGTGTCTCCAACGATATCTTCCCCCTCGGGGACTTCGCCTTCATCGCCATCATCTTCCGAGCCATGGCTTGATTCACCATCAGTAGTAATCAAGGCAGCGGCCTCCTCTTCCAGGGGCTTCACCCTCTCGATCTTCGCGGTCAGATCGATGCCCCCGACACGAATATCCTCGAGGGTCTGCCTCCGAGAATTCAATCGGGCATGCTTCACCGCACGGGCCAGTTACAAGTCAGCCTCTTCGGACATCTTTTTAGCATGAGAGTTCGCTGCAACATCGTCCTCTTTATACGAGGAAGCAAGTGCCTCGACTTCAGTTGTCGCTGCAGATAACGCGACGCCTGATTCTTTGTATCTATCACACTCCGCCCTCGCGTCATGATGTTGATGCTCGACCAAGATCACTTTCCCTTAGAGAGTGTCTCTCTCGGTAGTCATCTCACTCACGTACCCTTTGAGTTCGAGAATCTCGGTACCCTTGGATTTCCTCCTTCATCAGAGCATCTTTATTTTCAAACTGCAAAAAACGACTCGAAATAGGTCATGACACCACAGTAAGGTAAACACACAGACAAAAGCAAAAAGAAGTTATGATACCTGCTCAACAAGGCAAGCCCTCTGTCTGGATGTCGCCCCCAAACAAGCCTGAAGACTGTGGAGCTCTTCTTCTTTCTCACTGAAGCGGCCTCTAAGCTCGTTAGCCTTCGAAGTAAGCTTCCTGCACTCACCCTCCTAGAAAGCCAACTCAGCTTGAAACTTGGCAGAGGTCTGGTAATAGAACACATTGGCTTGAAAGCACGGGTGAAACAAAATAAGGATGATGATGATCAAAACACCTAGTAAAACTTGCAAAAGACTACCTGTTCACGGAGTCTATCAAACTCGCTGAAAATGAGTGATGCTTTGGGTTCATGATTCCCCTCAGTCGCAACGCACAACCTTTCAGACACGTCTCTTTTCTTAGCAGGCGTCCCGAATCGGGTAACTCTTTATTTCGAGCATCCTGCGATTGGTCCGAAGGAAAGGACGGCTTTGGGGGGATTCACTCACATCAATGACCCCAGATAGAACAATGAGACCTTTCCTCGCCTTTGAGGAACCTCAGGAACCAAGTGTGTATCAGCTCGGGGGTATCCCTGCTAGAATCCGGTCTGGGAACGTTGTTCGGCTTATCTCCGATGAGCTCCTCGACTCCAAGTTGGGTAGCCGCCACATCAAACTCCGGTATAGATACCTCCGGCTCGATGGCTGTCGACTCAGCAAGATTCGGGGCCGCCATATTTTCTCTTCCCACAAGCACCGCCTAGGGACCAGTTCCTTCCCCGCTGCCAGTTCGAGGGCCCTCATAGACCTCAAGGGACGAGGCCACCAAGGATCCTTTCACTTTAGCCTTCTTCGATTTTGAAGACTCAGCCAATAATTTCTTTCTTCTCTTCTTTTCTTTAACAGATTTTAGGGTACCCGCTTCCCCAAGAAGCGCTTCCCTCATCACCAATGTCTCTCACAGGCCTTTAAAAATGCACAGCATAACTTCCAGATGCGAGGATTTGATCATTGATTCCCCACCGGAAAAACATAATTACAACAAGGGAAAGGGCTTACCATGATTCTTCGCCTTCCATCGGCCCACTGATAGATTGCGCCATACGCGCTCAGCATATGGGCAGATCAAATCTAGCCGACGGATCTAGTCTGAGAGATCCCATTTCTATAAGGAACGGGTTCTTGGAATATTTTCCTCAACCTAAACAGCCCATTTGGTGCAGTAGTGTCCCTAAAGTCATTTCCTCCTTCCTTTTCAATTATTTATTCCTCATCAGCACCCTCTTCACTCCATAAAACCATTGTCCCGGTTTTTTTATTCAAACCAATAAGAGCGTGTGAAGTAGATTCAACTACTCTTTCTTTTTCCATTCCCCTCAAATCCACTTCAACACCTCACTCTCCTTTTTTTTCCTTTTAAATTTTACCACCAATTTTATCAGCCCCAGCTGCTTCTACACCAGCAATTGAACAAACCAATAGAAACCTATTTTGAAGTTTATGTACTATTTCAGAAGAAACAATAGAAGTTTTTAACTCAGAAGTTACCTGTTCAGTTTCAGATGAAACTGGTTCTTCCCCCTCAGTCGCACACTTAATGGACACATGAAGTTTTTTTGGGGGTTTTCTGCTTCACCGGCTTGTAACATCTCATTCTATTTCTAAGTTTTTTCTATACCTTCCACTATTTTGTGTGCAAGCATCTTGAAATGCTTTTTCTTAGGGGTTTGGGTGGTTGAAGGTGTAGGTGAAGGTTCTATGAATGTTGAAGAAGGGTTCTCAAAATTCTTGGGGTTTTTAAATGTGTTTGCAATTAAATCGGGAATCCTCAAGGAAGGATATGACACAGAATAAAGACCTAAAGTTGTTTGTTGGATGAAACCGATACCCGAAAGATTTCTATCAAAGATCGAGTGGGATTGAGTAGACGAGTGCCAACCTGCTCTGAAGGTTGAAAAGTCTTTAATTCGTGATACACAACATGGAAATGTAACAATATTAAGAAATGAGGTCCAAGAATGAAGAAGGGGTAGAATTACTGGATGAATACGAGTTGTGGCTATACCCGAGGCATAAAAGAAGCATTTTCTATAAGATCTCAAAACCACCAGCCACCCCGACCTTATTCATGATAAGTCCACAAACTTCTTGGCAAAATGCATACCGTTAAAACCACCGACATGTCAAGATAAAAATTCTAATTGGTTCATGGTTCTGGTTAGAGACCACTTTGTTTGCGGCGACAATCCAACGAAGAGGCAAAGTAGTGGTATCTAGAAATTTTCTTGTTATTGCTTTGACTCATATTCCCCAAAAATGGGTCTCTCTCTAATAGCTCTGAATAAATTAAACACGTGCATTAGGATACGAAGGCCTTTTTCTTCCACAACAACGAAAGCACTTTTTCACTCTTTCATATACTAGGGGATTTCACTTAAAAAAGAAAGTGTTCCATACTAACAGATTAAGGTACATAACCATGAGTTCCAATGCACGAGATCTTGTATCACTTAACAATGAGGTCATATCGATTAATATACATAGAAAAAATAAATTATAAACACTAGTACAATTAGATCAACTCTTCATTGCCCCTTTATTAAAAGGTTGGGCCCGACAGGTAATTACCCGTATTCAGTGAGCAGAGTGGAAACTACTCCTACCTTTCAGACTTTGGCATTCACATGTCACTTGTAATCCGAAAAGACCGATCTCTATTCAGTTACAGAAGTGACCCCGTAGGCTTTCGCTTTCGCATCTCTCAAAACTAATAAGGATTGTGAGTGTTGAAAAAATTTCAGAATCTGGGGGAACACTTCGCTATATATTAATATGTTGATTTGAGTGAGATTTAGGGTTTTGGGGTTTTGATCGTTTGGAAAATGTGAGATGAAGAAAAGGGGTAAGGTCAGATCAATTTAAAAAAGGAAAGGTTGAGCGTCAAGAGACAACTTTTTGGAGTTTAAAAGTCTTTCCGCATTGGGGGTTTAGGTTTGAAAGGACGTTGGACTCCTCCCAAAAAATTTCCCCAAATATGGCACGCGAGTCTCTTGGTGAAATTGGTTCATAAGTGGCTGATTGGTTTAAAAGGAGTGTGGGACAAATTAGGATTATTTTCAGATCATGATTCGTTCAAATTATGCAGACTGTAGAATACATACCTTATAAGCTTGATGAACAAAATTCTTCACTATAAGATCTGTTGTGTAACCTGAATTTTCCACGAAAGTAAGGGTAATATGATTAGACATCAGTGAGACATTTTAGTACATGACATAATAGTATACTAACAAAAGTATGAGACTGACAACACCTAATCTAATTATTTAAATAATTCACAAATAATCTAACCAATCATTAAGTTAGAACCTATTTCTTAGGTGATCTTAATCATCCCTAACTCGTACATGTTCCTCTCAAAGTGATCCCTACTCAAGGCTTTTGTGAAGATGTCAGCAATTTATTTATTAGTGGCACAAAATTCTACATACACAAACGCTTCTCAAAATTATCCCTCAGAAAATGGTGACTAACATCTATGTGCTTAGTTCTTTTGTGATGAAACTGGTTCTTGGTCATACTGATTGCACTAATATTATAAAAAAAGTACATCCTACATCATTTTCAAAGTCCATTAATTTTTGTTTAACCCACAAAAATTAAGCACAACATAAGGCAACATCTACATATTCAACTTCAGAAGTAGATAATGCCACAACGTTTGTTTTTTGGTGGCCCAGGGTACAAGACATGAGCTAAAAAATTGTTCCATACCTGAAGTGTTCTTTCTATCCACTAGAAAATCTACATAATCAACATCAACATATCTCGCAAAATCAAAATTACTACCTTTTGGATATCATAGGAAAAGATAAGTTGTGCCTTTTAAGTATCTCAAGATCCTCTTGACTGTCTTAAAGTGAGACTCCTTTTGATTTTCCTGATAGCACAAAGGCCTACACTGAAAACAATGTCAAGTCTACTAACAGTGAGATATAACAAAGAGCCAATCACTCTCCTATAAATTTTTTGATAAACATATGAACCATGTTCATCCAAATCCAAATCAATGGTTGTTTCTATATCAGTGTCTATTTCTTTAGAATCTTCTATCTTAAACCTTTTGAGCAACTCTATAACATACTTTTTCTAATGGATCAAAGTTCTATTTGAATTTTGTTTAATTTGTAAGCCTAAAAAAGTTAAAATCTCCCATCATACTCATTTTATTTTTACTCCCCATTAGCCTATAAAACTCTTTACTTAACCTATTAGTTGTTGCTCAAAATATTATGTCATCAACATATATATGAATAACCAAGAGATCTATACCTTTTTCTTTCAGAAATAAAGTGTGATCAATTTTACCTTTCTTGTTGCCATGCTCAAGAATTTGGACAATCTTTCATATCATGCTTTTGGAGCCTGCTTGAGCCCATAAGTGAATTGTCAAGCTTGTACACATGCGCATGACATTCCTTGCTTTCAAAGCCAGAGGGTTTCTTGCCAAATAATTATTCTTTTAGATATCCATTGAGGAAGACACTCTTGACATCCATATGATGGAGAGTGAATTCCATGTAAGTAGAAAATGCTATATTGAGTTGAATTGCTACCAATCTTGCGCTGGATCAAAAGAATTATTATTGTTTATGCCCTCTTCTTGACTATATCCTTAAACCACCAATCTTGTGTTGTTCCTTGTAAATGTTCCTTCTTCATCAAGTTTGCTGCTGAAGACCTTGCCAATCATTGTTTTGTTCTTGAGCCCTGGTACCAAATACCAAACTTCACTTTCCTCAAATTGGTTGAGTTCATCTTGCATTGCATTCACCCAATCTGCATCTTGCAAAGCCTCAGAAATATTTTTATGTTCAATAAGAGGCAAGAAAGCATCAAAAGCACATAGATTATTTAATGAAGATCTGGTTTTGATTCTATAGGTTGGATAAGTTATTGTGTTACCAATAGGATGAGAAATTTGACACTTGTAAGTTTTCACAACCAATTTGTTTTCTCTAGATGTTCCTTCATTGTTTTGTTGCCGAGGAACAAGTTCATGGACAACTTCAATTGAGATTTGAGGATCCGTTCTTCTCTGGTCAGTTTCTCAAGTCAAGTTGCCCTGGGTGGAAGGACCCCATCCATCACTTGTTCCGTTTTGTGGTGCAGCTTCAGGATGGACTGTGCTTTCAACATTTGAGCTTCTTATCAGCCCAATCTCTTCATAATCTTTTCCCGCCTCTCAGAAAGAATGTGAGTTTCATCAAAACCAACATGTAATGTTTCTGCACAAGTAGTTCTTTTATTGTATATCTTATATGCTTTACTATGTGAAGAATATCCCAAGAATACTCCCTAATCACTTTAGGGATCAAACATTCCTAGGGAGTCTTTTCCATTATTGTGAACAAAGCGCTTGCATCAAAATACCCTAAGATGGGATATATTTGGCTTTCTCCCTTTAAGTAACTCATAAGAACTTTTCTCAACAAGAGATCTAGTAATGCACATGTTTTTGATGTATCATACACTGTTCATAGCTTCTGCGCAAAAGCTATGAGGCAACTTACTCACAAGTAAAATGGTCCTAGCCATTTCCTCCAAAGAGATATTATTTCTTTCAACTACTCCATTTTTATGTAAAGTCCTAGGATAAGAAAAATTATGATATATGCCACGCTCATCATAAAACTCGAAAAATTTAGCATTCTCAAATTCAATACCATGATCAGACCTAATTGATACAAGTTGATTACCTAGTTGTTTATGAATTTTTATAACAATTGAAGTGAACATGTCAAATTCTTCATCTTTAGATGTTAAAAATCAGTATCCAAGAAAATCTAGAGTAATTATCAACAAGCACCGTAACATATCTCTTACCACCTCTTCTTATTGTTCTCATTTTTCCACATAGATCCATATGGGAAAGTTCCATCGACCTGGTAGTACTCACAATTTTCTTCTTTTTGAAAGAAGATCTTACATGCTTCACCCTTGCACAAGTCTCACAAACTTTACCTTTCTTGAACTTAATGTTAGGCAGCCCTATCACCAAGTCCTTGGAGACTAGTTTGTTGAGTTGACTTAGACTTTCATGTCCAAGTCTCTTATCCCAAAGGAGGAGATCACTGTCCATTGTTGATACCCAATTTTTCCTCAAATTATTTTCAAACTTGCGTATAAGCTTTCAAAATCACACTTTGTAATAATGAGTATTTTTTCCTATTTTTTTCCATATTTTATCAAGTTATTCTCATGTTTATTTAATATTTCATATCTTAATAATTATTCACAAATTACGTTATAAATAATTTTAAAATGTTCCCAGCTCGGTATGCTACTTTTAATCATTTTCTTGTCCATTACGACTCAATCATTTCACAAATTAACCAATTGGGTCTCATTTAATTCTAATTCCAGTAATTTTACAATTATAGCCCAATTGAATACTTTGTGTTGTTTAATTCAAAACTTATGCGCTTTTTACAGTTAATATTATCGAATTACTGTAATTTCACTTATTGGAACTTAATTTCACTTTTTATACAATTATTAGCTATTTTATTTATTATTTATCTATTTTTTGGATATTTAATATCTAGCCACTTCTATTTTAAAACCTAGCCAATTTTAACCCCAACCCATCAGATCAAATAACCGAACCCAAACCCAATCAAATAACCCAACCCAAACCCCATTAATACCCAACCCAAACCAATAATAACCCCTCCCAACCCCTCAATTTATCTGAGTCGTTGATCAAGATAGATCAACGGCCCAGAATCAATTTTCCTAAAATAATTCTAACCATACCCCCTCCTTCCCGTCTCATTCTTTCGAGACCGTTCATCTCTCTATCTCTCGTCTCTCTCTCTCTAGTTTCTAGAGACTTCTATCTCTTCGTCTCTGATGGAACTCCACCGCCTTCCTCTGGCCATCTCCAGCCACCATCCTTTCGACTACGAGCCTCCATGAGCCTCCTTCATCTAGCTCGTCCTATCTCTGAAGCCCTCGAGGGCCTGTGCCATGCTGACCTGCACCTGGGGCTCCTTCTTTGGTTTTTCTTGGCCTCCTCGGTGGGGTTTTGACATAACCGCGCCATATCCACCACGATCTTCGAGTTTCACGGCAGGTTTTCCGGTTATCTTCAATCCTCTCTGAAACCCTAATTTTTGCCTAAACCTCTCAGATCTATGGTGTTTCTAAACGATTCAAGCCCGTTTCTTTATGTTTTACATTATTCTTGACTCAATATTTAAGAACCTTCGACTTTCAAACGTTTTAACTTCCTTTAACACTAGGGTTTCTCAAAACCTTTTATGCTTGTTTTGAACTGAGTTTCTTCTTGCTTTTAAATCCGTTCTTTACATATCATGACTGATTCTGTGATTTTACTAGATTTTTATCTTGCATATGTTCAAATCCCTAATTTTTCTAGACTTCTTCGTTTGGTCCTGTGTATTAGCATGACTGCTCGTTCCTCGTTTAAGTTGTTGTGATTATCTGCCTCGAATATGTTCTACTGAGTTTTCTTAGCTTAACTTATATCACCTCTATGTGCTTAAGTCCATCTTGATTGTTCAGACTTGCATCTTTCTATCAATACTTGTTTAACCTACGGGTTTACTATGTCTGGTTATTCTTGTCTATTTATATGATAAATACAGAATTGTGACTCCTTCTTGGATTGATTCTGGATTCCATACTTTTGGGGTTTGATTGATAAACCTTCCTTTAAAACCTCAATTTCTACCTCTCCCATTCAAATTAATTGATTCACTTAACTTGTCTGATGCGGTGCTTTATTCTTACTGGATATTTCCTTAATTAAAATATTTTGAACTTAGCCCTAATTGTTTACCCTATACTTGAAGAGTTTGAATCTTTCCTTGTCAGTCATATATTGATTTCTTTCCATATATGTTACTGATCCTTACCGTTTGAATTAATCCCCTTAACTTAAGGGAGTACTTGTCCTGATTTTGCTCTAATTGACTCTGAGTTCCATAATTACTGTGCTACTATGATTATTACCTTATTTTTACCTAATTTTGAACTATTGTATATACATACTCTCTCATTAACAAAGGACACGGACATTTTTGGTTAAAAAATCTCTCTCTCACACTTAAACTCTCTGCTCTATTACATTGGTTACTTGCTATTGTCTATTGTTAGCCGGCTACAAGCCAAGGCTAACCATTGTGCTCTCTCTCTTGTCCTTCCATTCTGCTTTTTTTCCTTTTCACTGGTATGTCCTATTTTAAATTCAAAGCTTCATCAACAATATAATCCTCTACTTGTTTCAGTTCTTACTATTCATAGTCTGCTTCTATTTGTGCTTCTTTTGTGAAATTTGTAACTAGAATACATCATCATCATGCTACTATTTTCCTTGTCATGTGTTTTTCTGAGCATAACTTATAAGCTGTCTCTTGGTTGTGCTATACCCCAATCCCCTATCCCTCTTCTGTGTGGATCTTTGTGTCTCGTTTATGGCTATGTCAGTGCAAACAATCTCTGAACATGTCTAAACCATTCTTATACCCCTACTAGGTTTTTTATAGTTATATGTTCTACATGTCCCCACTCCCACTGATCCCTGCTTGTGGTGTTTGAACCTGTTGTGATTCTGTGTGTGCATTTTTAATGTTGTTTTGAATTGTTACTTATCACTTTCTTTTAAAAATTGTTTTGGTTTATGAAAAAAAAATGTTTCAAATAAATCTCTTTCAAAACTCTTCTTTTCAAAATCACCTCTAGCACTTCACCTTATTGCTTGATATTTAAGTTCCACCCCCTCAGTGTGAGCATTGCTTAGGGAACCTCTTGAGTTCCCTCTGAACTTTGACACACTGAGGCTGGTAATTCCACACTGCACATGCTTAATTTTGGCAATTATGTCTGGGTGCTGGTATTGGACAGGTACCCACGAGGGCCCTAAGGAGTTTGCCGCACCCGGACCATGTAAGGCTGTGAGACTCGAAAGGATCGAGGTTGGAAGATATGGGCCTGATTGAGGGCTCCATATAGAAGTAGCTTCTTATTTTCTTTTAGTGATGTAACTCATTATTTCTGGCTTGTAATAATTTGTAAACAAAATAATTGGGGCTGGATAGTGAATGTGGGAGGGGACTATGCATGTTTAGTATAGTGTGGGTAGAGACCATGACTATAGGATTTTGCTTACATGTGTGCGCAATAGATATCATGCTTAGGACATGCATACCATGCATTAGAAATCATGTTTAGGTTCTTTATTTCAGCATATTTATTATATTCATGTCATTTTATAAGCCCCGTTAACAATTAATAACTATAACAAAGTAATAAACTCCTATGACGTTACTACTACTGCATTTTCATAAGTACCCCATCTAGAAATCATGTTTTAGGTATTCATGTGTGCATTATATACCATTTTCTATAGGATGTTTCCTTCAACATGTTTGTTATTGTGTGAACACCTAGTCAGTATGTATCAGATCTGGTAACCTCGTTAAAACTGTGCAAAAATGGCTAAAAAATGTTTCTGCAAATTCGACATTGTCTTCAATGTACTCCATGTCTTTAAAATCAGGGTCAAGGACTTGCATCTCATTAGTTTTGACTCTCATAAGACAAATAATCAGTATCAAGAACGCCTAGGCAAACCTTAGGCCCAATGACATGAAAGTCAATTGTTTTATGTCTTGCTTGTATTAAAAGCGATCTGTAGAACTAATCTGTCTCTTCTGAAATACTTAGAACTTCGATGTTTGTCATTGTTTTCACTCCTGCTTTGCCTAACAACCGATGGATTTTCCAAACAATTATCCCTTCTACAAAATCATTCTGTTTGAATCCTTGCTCTATTTTAAATTTACTAGTTTCTAAAATAGTTTACTCATTCTCCTTTTATTAAAGTTTTCTTTAACTACTGAATTCTACTCTGCTTTGAACTGCTGAATCTTTTAAAGTCACTTCCCCTTTTGGATCACTCTGTTATTTTAAAATCATGCTTTACTGATTTTTCTAAAACTTCCCATTTACTTTTACTAAGAACTTCATTAAACTGCTGTGCACTTTTCAAATTCTCCTCATGTCTTTAAATTACTGGAATTTTAAATCAATCATTCTCTTCTTAAGACTACTCTATTTTAATTGAATTCCCTGTCTTAATTACTGATTTTTCAAAGAATCAGTCCTCTACCAAAACTGCTAAAACTTACTGTTTCCACTCAAATCTCATGTTTTAAGTTCTGATTTTGAGACCTTTGTTGTGTTCGAGACGTGCTATATATGTGTTTACTTGTGGAGGGATCTGTGAGCCTCTTATCTGCCTTTATGTGCTGCCATACTTGTAGTCCTAATTGTTTTATATGTCGCTTAGAATTTTGTCCTTTTAAACCTAGGGGTTCAGCCTAGTATTAACATTGTAGGATTAGTAGTCCTAAACACCCTCTAGGACTTATAGAATGGGACGGGTAATAGCACGCAATAAGCTTTTGTGACCAACGCACGTGTTTAAATACCTTTATGGGGTGGGAAGGGTAGTATACGGATATGATGACCGGTGCGCTAATACCACGTGTATCCCCTCATTGAGGATGTAACATACCGGGTATAATTGATGTGATCCGTATTACTTTAAACCTAGGACAGTCCTTTTCAAATGTTTTACTCTAATTTTTT
This sequence comes from Nicotiana undulata, assembly GCA_005239495.1. Taxonomy (NCBI): domain Eukaryota; kingdom Viridiplantae; phylum Streptophyta; class Magnoliopsida; order Solanales; family Solanaceae; genus Nicotiana; species Nicotiana undulata. Next base: position 96,258 of record ML297798.1, read on the forward strand.
TCCAAAACCTTTTAAAATTTTACACTTGTTTGAAATCCCCTCTTATATGAACCTTATTTGCTATTTGTTTATTGTCCAAATTCACAAAAACTTCTTGGCTGGGACCCACAGTTGTGGATCTTGAGGGGTTCATAACACCTTCCCCTTAGGATAATTTCAAGCCCTTACCCAATCTATGGTAAAGCAAACTAGTTTCATGAGTTATGTACTCTAGGTGCCCTAACGCACCACATAATTGTTAGGTGGCGACTCTTCCTTAAACCTTTTCCTTTAAGGAGTTGTCAAGACTGTCATGAAGAATGCCCCCTCAATCCGGAGCTGACTGAAGGATGCCCCTCAATCACTGCCCACTGGGTCTGGCTGCGTAGTCTGCACAACATAAAGAAGTGCAGGTGTAGCATCAGTATAACTAACCCCATGTACTGAGTAAGTGCCGAGCCTAACCTCGCCGAAGTAGTGACGAGGCTAGGACCAACAAAAATATACATACCTGTGCAATTCTATGTAATAATAGGAAAAATATCGACGGAAATAAACAAGTAAAAACAAATACGAGGAGAACATGATGGGGATAAAAGGGGCAACAAAATACTAGCACAGTAGAACAGGGTAATAACTGAAATGTAAAAGTAAAAGCAGGAATTTAACGTCTCTGAACAGATAATGAACAGCAAAAGGCACGGCAAGTCCCCTCGTGCATAATCTCACAATCACTCGGCACAGAATGTCCCCTCGTGCATAAATAGAAAAATCACTCGGCACGGAATGTCGCCTCGTCAATATATAATACACAATCGGCACGGCATGTCCCCTCGTGCGATAAATAATAAACACTCGGCATGGAATGTCCCCTCGTGCAATAAATAATAAACAATCGGCACGACATGTCCCCTCGTGCGATAAATAATAAACACTCGGCACGGAATGTCCCCTCGTGCAATAAATAATAAACAATCGGCACGGTATGTCCCCCCGTGATATAAATAATATAAAAACAACAATATAATGTGAAAACTAACAATAAAAATTCTCAACCGTACAGAAATACTCAATAAAATTCTATCGTCCCGGCAAAGGACTCAGCTATAACCAAACTCGCTCAGAAATATAATTTCAACAGTAAAAGCCTCAACTGAACAAATAATTCGATAACTTCCCACGTCATGGTACAACATCAATGTATCACTTCTAAATCACTAATTACTCATAGTACAAAGAATATTGAGAACACGGTATGATTCATCACAATTGACCCATGGGCATGCTTGACCACAACATATAGGTACTCGTCACCTCACCTATACGTTGGACATGAATTACACATAGCAATTAAGACACTATACCTATTCCCTCAAGCTAAGGTTAGGCCAAACACTTACCTCGGCTCCAAAAATGCAAGTCAAGCCTCAATCATAGCCTTGCCTCTCGAATCCAACTCCGAAACGATAATATCCAGACATAATTGAGTTATTAACACCAATAATTACTCAATAACCCAATTCCATAGCCTAATTATGCATTTCCTATCATTCTTCCAAAAATACCAAAATCCTACCTCGGGCCTGCTTGGTCCAAACTCGAGGTTCGGACCAAAACCCGATTACCCATTCCCCCACGAGCCCAAATATATAGTTTGTTTTGAAACCCGACACCAAAATGAGGTTGAATTTCCCAAAATTCTCAAAACCCTAACTCTACCAAAAACCCCTAATCTCTACTTTGATTTCATGATTTTAGGCCTAGATTCTAGGGTGAAATCTTGTAAAAAGAAAATAAGGAGTAAAGAAAATGAGTTAGAAATCACTTACTAATGTTTTGGAGAAGAAAGAGTGTTTGGAAAATCGCCTCTTATGTTTTTAGGGCTTTGAAAAATGAAAATAACTGAAATTTCCGTCTATTTATGCCCCTCTCGAGTCCCCCACCGCGGTCAGCGAAAGAAGGACCGCGGACCGCGGTGGTGGGTTCAGAGAATTGACCCCTCTGACCTGCAACAACTATATTTTAGCCTAAGGACATCCTGGGACCTACCCGAGCCCTCGGATCTTCAAATCGAGCATTCCAACAAGTCCCAAATCATCCCACAGACTTATTCGAGTAGTGAAACCACCAAAATAACATCAAAACAATGAATTAAACTCCAAAATCTATAGAATTTTCTCAATCTTCATAAACTATCAAATTTTCCATTTTTGTTCCGAAACACGTCAAACCAAGTCCGTTTTACACCATATTTTACAGATAGCTCATATAACACATATTAAACCTGTTTCGGGCTCCGGAACCATGATACGGGCCCGGTAACACAGGTTTCACATAAAAATTTATTTTCAAAAGTCTTTATTATTTTAAGAAAAACAATTTTCTTTAAAAATTCATTTCTCGGACTTGGGACCTCGGAATTTGATTCTAGGCATACGCCCAAGTCCCATATTTTCCTACGGACCCTCCGGGATGGTAAAATCACGAGTCTGGGTCCGTTTACCAAAAATGTTTATCAAAGTCAACTTTAATCAATTAATTATTATAAATTTCAACTTTTAATCAAGTTTTCACATAAAAGCTTCCCGGCTACACGCCTGGGTTATGCACGCATATCGAGGTGAGATTAACGGAGGCTTTCGAGACCTCGGAACACAGATTTAGCTAAATTAACAAAGAATGACCTTTTGGGTCATCACATGAGGTCCCCATCAGAAATACCGGGACCAGAAGCTGGGACTGAGTCAGGAACATCAGCGGGAGGGACTGTGGCACCCTCCGCTGGAGCAGGAATTGGAACAGTTTGGCCTGGAATGGAAGGGTCAGGCAGATTCAGGGTCGGGGAATCATTTTCACGCGCACCGTTAGATAAGGAATTTATGGCCACACTTGGGGTGGCGTTGGCCTCTATGCCGAGTCGAGCTCTCTTCTTGGGTGCCATTTACTCAAAATTGGGACAATGCACGAGTTAGATAAAGATATTTTCACCTTCCACTTCATCGCACAATAATGAGTAACAATGAAAGGGTATTTTCCTAAATGTCCGTGCAGCCCCCTAATTATAGATGTGGTCGACAACACATCGATAAGAAGGTCTCTACTAGACACGGCTCTGAGACATCCTAGGACACTTTTAAAACCTTAGGCTCTGATACCAAGTTTGTCACGCCCCAAGAACCGAGGGACGAGACCGGCGCCTAGCTAGATGAACCCAGTCAAGCGGACCTGGATTGCCTTTCCTACCCAACGCATTACCCCGTGTTCATAATATCCATTGTTCCGTATGAAGTAGCCAATTTAGATTTAAAGTACAATTTACATCATAAATTCATTTTCCTCTTTTAATTTTTAACAATTGGTAAACTTGTTCATAGTCCACACACGGCCCCGAGAGGAAATGGGGCTCACCAGAACTGCTGAAAAGATGAAGAGGAGGCACCACTAACGGCGGGCTGAGCTACCTGCTATGGAACCACCTACATCCATATAAAAGATGTAGCGGACCCGGCAAAAGTGACGTTAGTACCTTTGAATAGTACTAGTATGTATGAACAAACTTTACTCAAAGTAAAATCAAACAATACACAAATATGAGACAGTTAAAGGAACCAACAATTAGTGCACAGAGATACAGACACAAACACAATTGGGAGTTTCACAGATTCTTATTTCAACACAATCATATTCCACCCTTATTCCTTCTCAACAATCCACCCTTATTACTTCCTGTAGCGGGGTGCAACCCGATCCCACCGGACAATCATATTTCAGCCTTATTACATTCGGTTGCGGCGTGCAACCTGATCCCACCGTATAATTCACATTCCATCCTTAATTCTTCTCACATCAACCTTATTTCTTCTGTTGCGGCGCGCAACCCGATCCTACCGTACAATCAAATTTCATAGCAACAATGACATCCCACAATTAAATCACAAGGATTCATATTATCAAGAGTACAATTTCATGAATACCAAACAATCATGTGTTCACAATGGTCTTTATCAACCATTAATTCAATCACAAAGATTTTCATCAACAAGAATATAAGTTCATTACATCCAAAAATCCGTATAAAATTAAGCCACAATAAACCTTTCTAAACAATGAGTCATATACGATATTTCCCTGGTCATTTAGTTCAATTAAATCAATTCATAACTCCTTTTCATCATTTGTTACACATCCCTTAGCACTTAGATACATTCACACATTTGGGTCCATTACCATTCTTTCATACCAACATATTCAAGCATTAAACGAACCTTGCACATGATAGAGTAATCACAAAGAAATCACCTTTCACAATTTCACTTAACATGGTAATCGACTAAGAAAATCAAAAAATGAAATTTTACACCTCAACACAGCCGGAAAACCAATTCACATATACTCATCAAGAAACTCATACCGAATGCTCGGACACCAACAAGGTGACTCTACGAAAATTAAAGTTAGTCATACATACCTCGAGTCGAAACTCCCATTTAATATCTATCACAAATCACCGGACCATCTAGCACCGTCAATCTATTCCACAATGTGACACATTTACCTTAGAATTAGGAATCTTGAATTCAATTGAGCATTTTATCAAACACCATGTGGTCCCCCAGCTTAACAAAACCCTTTTTAGTGAAAGATTACTTTAACTAGCTTCCCTTTACTAGGTTATGGAAGATTATTCACATACATGCAAGTCTTATCTCCTATGTTCACAATTAGCTCATGTGTTCTACCCCTTTTTAGCTAAAACCTGAGAATGAAAAGGAAATGGGGTGGGGACTTACCTCTTAGAGTGTAGAAGATGATGATTACTCGAAAATTTCCGGGGCTGAGTAGAGATGATGGACCAATTTGATGAAGAGGAACACTTTCTCTCACTAAACCCACTCTCCCTTCTCTCTATTTTTGTTCATATAGATGTTAAAAATGAAGGAGAGGGGTGTTTTATTAAGCTGGGGGTCGGGTGAAAAAATTAGAAATTAAAAAGCCCTGAAGCAAGAAATGCGGTCAGGAATGCGACCGCATTCCTGCTATGCGGTCAGCATTCCTGTCGCATAGTTCTCCCTCCAATGGGCCAAAATGGGAACCGGACTGCCCTGGTATGCGACCACTATGCGGTCCCGCATACCTGTTATGTGATCGCATAGTGCGTCGCATAACCTCCTCTGCAAAAAATGGAGGTGCAGGGATGCGACAGCTATGCGGTCCGCATTGCCAAAATGCGATCGCATCTTGGGCCGCATAGCTGTCCTCAAATTTGACGGAAGGCTGCCCAGGTATGCGACCACTATGCAGTCTGCATACCTATTATGCGATCGCATAGTGCGTCGCATTACAACGCAATTCAGGAAAATTTTATTTTTCAAGTCCCAGGGTACTTTTTATTCAAAAAGGTCCGTTTTTAAGAATTTCTACAGTTATAACAACACAGAGACCTATTCGGGCATTATTTTAGACATGAAATTTTACGGGTCTTTACAAGTATGCTCCCCAAAACTGGTGGAACTGAGTCGTAAGCTCTATAGAAAAATTCTATAATATCTAATATGTCATTGTCTGAATGAAATACAGTAGGAAGTAAAATAGGGAAGGTGACTCCGAGGCCTACATATGTGGAGAAGGTATAACTTGGAGTCTTCCAAGCAGCAGCTACAACCAACCTCTAACGACCGGCATGAGCAGACATACCTGTATCCGCACAAAAAATGTGCAAAAACATAGTATGAGTACACCACAGCGGTAACCGGTAAGTATCGAGCCTACCCTCAATAGAGTAGTGACGAGGCCAGGTCAAGACACCTACTAGAATATACAATAGACTTTATGAAAATGTAATATGGATATGTAATGGGAAGTGAAGAAACAACTAATACAGAACAGGATGATTGCAAGAACTAGTACCACAAATCAACAATAGAAGCATAAAATAATCAACTAAAAGGCAACAATGATCATGTACGGACAACAACTACTACAACAATAAAGAATGAAACAACAATATATATTCCTACCAAAAACACTTTGCAACATGAAATGAACAAGAAGAATCTCAACAAGGTACCACCTTGTGTATAATGAAATCAAATCGAGGTACCGCTTCGTATAATCAAGAATCACAATCGAGATACCGCCTCATAGTCACGTTTCTCAATTTCTATCACAATGTTTCCTTATGCCGCCGCATGAGCCTCACATTTGAAATAGGTTTTGAAAATTGTTTTCTCGAAATAGCTACACGCAGTTTAGCCCACCTTATGATGCCATGTGGCTTCACGTAGCTCCCCTACAAGCAACATTCACATACGTCCCACTTTATGCCGCCGCTTGCACAACAACTCTGAGCCTTATCAATATCATCTCACAATAACAATTTGCACCACAAGTGCAAATATATCACAACTTGCCAACAACAATAATATCATTGTTTCCACAACAATAGCCCATGGGTCCATCACAACGTATACAAGAATATCAATAACAACAATGAATGAGAAATTCTCAATAAGATAGATGTTTCAACAATAACCAACATCGCCTCAATGTATTAACGACTTTCACAACTTCAACACCAAATAACTCAACAATGAGAGAAATAATGTTTAGCCACGATATAAGATAAGACTAACTCACAATAACAGAGATAATATTTTACAATGGGTCTCAATAATGGAAATCAACAAGTTAGGGGATAACATGAAAAACTATTTCAAGTAACGAAAATCAATAAAATCAAAGAGGAAAGCGAAAACACGAATAATAACATCAAATAATGATAATTATAAATGAGAAGATAGCATGTAACAATTAAAAGAGGCAACAAATTTAACAAAAACATGGGAATAATTTAGCATGTAGTATGTAGAACAAGTACTAAACAAGTCAATTAAGGCATGTAAGGATAGTCTAAAATAATTAAGGGTGAATTGATTATGAGAATTTAGAACATGATATGGCATTTCCATTAAAGCATGGAAATATTCTAAGTAGCCCAAACCGGTCAAATACCACGTACAACCCATGTACCCACTCGTCACCTTGCGTTTAGGGATTTCACTTATCACAGTTGAATCAAACAATACCAATCCTAAGAGGTAATTATCCCCACACGAAGTTAGGCACGACACTTACCTCAACTAGACCAATTCAACACTCCAAAATAGCTTTTACCGTAAAATCTGCCTCCACACGGCTAAACTCTAACCAAAATCGACTCAATATTATCAACCAATGATAGGGAATTCAATTGCAATAGATAAAGTTATGATCTTTACACTTTTCTCAAAATGTCAACAAAAGTCAACCCGATGAGGTCCGATCAAACCCCGGGTTCAATGGTAGATTTCGTCTACCAATGATCCCACGAGTTCATATATGTGATTAGTTTAAAAATACGAGTCCAAATCGACTCTCAAAACTCAATTTTGCAATTCATGTGATAGTTAAATGATATGCAAGTTGTGGTGTTAACTGAATTATGTGCAAATTGTTGGAGTAAGTGAAATTATGTGAAACTCGTGTGATGGTTTAATGAGTAATAAGTGTAGATTGGTTATGATTAATTGAAGTTTATAGGTGTCACGCCCCAAAACCGAGGGACACGACCGGCACTCAACCGGAGGACCCCGGTCAAGCGGACTTGGAATTGCCTTTCCTAACCCACGCGTTACCCCGTGATTTCAATATACATTATTCATGTGAAATAGCCATTTAGACTTAAGCATAAAATTACAACTTGAATTCAACTCTGCTTTTTATCATTACCAACATATGATACCAAACACTTACAAAATACATACAACGTTTACCAACGTGGATCACGATTCCGAACCGTACCATTACTTACCCAAAATACATATGTACACTAGCCACATTGTGTCTACGGAGCCTCTACGAATACTAGGAACTTAACCAATACTTGCCGGTGACAAGGCCCCGGCTATACCTTACAATACACAATAAACTCAAAGAAGGTGGCATGAACCACACATGGCCCCGAGAGGAAGTGGGGCTCACCAATGCAGCTGACGAAATGGAGAGGAGGCACTACTGTCGGTGGGCTGAATTACCTGCTATGGAACCACCTACAATCATCATAAGAATGTAGCGCCCCCGGCAAAAGGGACGTCAGTACATTTGAATTGTACTGGTATGTATGAACAAACTTTATCCCAAGTACAATCAAGCAATACATAGATAAGAGACAGTAATAGAACTCACAAGCATTGCACAGAAAATGGAAACAACCAACATCAAGAGCCCACATTACTAGTATGTATGAACAAACTTACTCTAAGTAAACTCAACAATGCACAAGCAAGAGACAGACAGAGAGTCACACAATCACTGCACAAAGATATAGAAAGAAACACAATGGAAGTTCCACAATTCTCACTTCATCACAATCACAATTTCAATTCCATCCTTGTCCCTCCTCACATCTCACCCTTATTTCTCCTGTTGCGGCGTGCAACCCGATCCCACCTGACAATTGTTGCGGCGCGCAACCCGATCCCACCTGACAATTGCAATCACACCCTTATCACTTCTTACACATCACCCTTATCTCCCCTGTTGCGGCGCGCAACCCGATCCCACCTGACAATTACAATCACATCCTTATCACTTCACACATATCACCCTTATCTCCCCTGTCGCGGCGCGCAACCCGATCCCACCTGACAATTACAATCATATTCCATGGCAACAATAACAGTTCACAATTCGATCATAAGGCTTCATATCATCAAGAGTAGAATTTCATAACAACCAAACAATCATGTGTTCACAACGGACTTTATCAACCATTAATTCAACCACATTTAATAACAACAGCAATCAACATTTAAATCACAAGGATTCTTCATCAAGAATATGAATTCATTACAACCGAACAGACACATGAAAGCAAAGGCACAATAATCTCTACCAAGTAGTGAGTCATGTACGGTACTCCATATCCATTTAGATTAGTCAATTCAATTCACTTTTCTTTCCCATCTTTCACTACACAGCCATCAACACTTGGATACATCCAACAATTGAGTTCATTACAATTTTCACTCATTTAGTACAACTTTCCTTCACATTGATAAGTTCAGGACTATAACAAGCATCAACATATAGTTCCATTAGATAAATCCACATTTCCTTTCCATTATTCACTTCACAGCATTTAGCACTTAGATACATTCAACAATTGGATTCGTTATCATTTCTTTCGTTTGATAGTACATCCTTTCATACCGAGGTATTCAACAGTTAACGAGCTTTGCACATGATAGAGTAAGCACAAGGAATCACCGTTTTCACAATCTCATATAGCATGGTGGTATGGCAATCAACTAGGACAATCAGAGAATAGAATCTTACGTCTCAACACACTAGAACAATCAATTCACATATTCTCAAACAAAGTACACATACCGTATGCTCGGACACCAACAAGGGGATTCTACAAAGGTTAAAGTTAGCCATACATACCTCAAAGAGCTTTTCCTTAAGTTTATACAATTCACCAACACCTCTAGCAATAACAATCTATAAGGAGATAGCGGAAATCGATTAATAATTAGGAAGATTACCCATGGAATAACTCTCTTAGGAATTTCATCAAACACCTAACACGTAAAGTAGACTACACGGTTTAGAAATGGCAATCTCTTCTTTCTTCACCCAATTATTAACATGAACTACCCAAATTAGTTCTTTAGTAACACATATTACAACTTAGTCCCACATGCATGGCCTATTTCTAACCCTCACAACATATTTGAACTCTTAACCTCTTGCATGGAATTTTTGGAAGTAGAACTTACCCGGAGGGAAGACAATCTATGGTTATCTTTCTTGATTCTTGAAGGCTTGAGCAAGATTTGGATCATTATGAAGTTAGGTCCCTTCTTTCTCTCTCTATATGCTCTCATCTCTCTCTAAAATCAGTAGAAAATGACCCCAAACGAAGCCCCTAAACCTATTTATGAAAATGGGGTCGGGTTATAAAAATAGGAAAAATAAGCCTTCGAAATAGGGTCTGCGATCGCATAATGGATCGCATAACACACATGCAGGACGCATAGTGAATCACAGAATCACTGCCCAAAATTGGGCAACACTGGCCCAGTCTGCGACCTGATATGCGATCGCATATCACAAATGCGGATCGCATTTTGATTATGCGATCGCAGATTCGACACAGGATCGCGTTTTTCCAGCTTTTGGTAATTCGACCATACCTTTTCGTAGGAATGTCCAAATGATGAACGGTTTGAAGAGTTGGAAACTAGACTCGAAGACCTTTCATTTGATAAGTTATTCATCACATAATAATTAATACACAATTAGATATGATCCTTCAAAGAGAGTACTAGTGCAAACTCATTCAGAATTTTAGCCGATTATGAAATCTTCCCATTTGGCTTAGATTTAGGCTTACCCTTGGACCTCACATTACTTATTATATGACTCATACACTTATTAACCACATCCAATTCATTTACATCATATTTAAAGCACATAAAATATTATAATTAGTCGACCAGGCACCTCGAAATCCTATATCGCTTAGCAAAAAAATTTCCGAGGTCTTACATTCTCCCCCGCTTAGGATCATTCGTCCTCGAATGAGAGGTAGAGCCTGACCCAAACACCTAACACAACTTATTTCTTTTCTATCCTACCTCAAGTCCCTAAATTTTGACTAACTCCCAAATTTTTTTCATAAATTTCGGCAGCATCTCCTTTGTAACTAGGCTTATCCACCTGTCAAAGAATCACCCAAAACCATCCTAAAAACTCATCAATAACTCGACAAAGCATCACAATGTATATACCCATAACACTAATTCTCCGCATCACAGAACTACATCATCATAATGACACCTGAACATTGTCTGCACATTTTTAAATCATAACACCTATATGGTATCTCTCAATTGAAAACTAATTGATATACAATCAAGCAAAAATATTTTTCTTCCACGACACTTTCGGCCTTCAAGGTGGCCTCCTCGTCTTACGAGCTTTGCCATAACACATTCACGGAAATAATATCAACTCCCAAACATACATAACAAGGATGACAATTAGACACCTCTCATGAGTTAACTATCCATTAACTTTACCTTTAATAATTTCCACCGGACATTACAATTCATGGTAACAACAACAGCCCACAATTCCATCACATGAAGTCATACCATCAAGAATATCATTTCATAGTAATCAAACAATCAGGTGTTCATAATAGTCCCTACCAGCCATTAATGAAATCACAAAGGTGTTCATCAACAAGAATATAATTTTATTTCAATCAACAATCCATATGAAGTCAAACCACGATGATTCTTGCCAATAATGCATCATATAGGATATTACCATGATCATATAATTCAATCAAATTGATTCACAACCTTCTTTTATCACTACCTTCTTAAACATAAACATATGAAAACACAAAGTACATGAGGAACAGTTACGGGGAACATCATACTCCTAGTGCAACCTAATGGGAAAAATGCTCTTATGTACCCTTAATTATCAATTCACATAACATCTATAGGGGAAATATTTTTGAATAACCAGTTTACCCTCCTGAATTCTATATCTCTATGAGAACACCCAAAATAAACTCGTGGTGACCTTCGTTATTACTCTAAGATGTGCCATAATAAATTGACCATAAAATTACCTACTGAATATATGAAATCACGGGGTGACTTTGACACATTTGAACTTTCAATACCAAAATAGGCCAAATACAGTGAGGA
>ML297799.1:0-81003 GCA_005239495.1 Nicotiana undulata
TTGGTGCTCGGCAAATATGGCCCGGGTGCTAGTCATGATCCTCCAGTTTGGGTCGTGACATGAAGTCCGCTAAAATTTGATACTTGATGGTCGTTCGAGGTTGATATTATCGTACCCAGTGAGTTCGACAGCCCATTTTTCCAATCGTCCCGACAGTTCGGGCTTGTGCAAAATATTACGAAGTGGGTAAGTGGTTAACACACTTATGAGGTGACATTGAAAGTATGGTTTTGACTTTCTAGAGGCGTTTATCAGTGAAAGTGACAATTTCTCTAAGTGTGGATATCTAGTTTCTACTTTCCTAAAGTTCGACTGACGTAATAAACACGGAATTTCATACCTTGCTCTTCTCGAACCAGGACACCACTTACCGCGATTTCTAATACTGCCAAGTACAATTAAAGTTTCTCATCTGCCTTTGGAGTGTGAAGCAGTGGTGGGATCGATAGGTACCGCTTCAATTCCCCTAATGTTTGTTTCCACTCCGGGGTCCAGACGAAATGGTTCTTCTTTTTTAGTAGAGAGAAAACTCTATGGCTTCGATCTGACGACCTCGAGATGAATCGGCCTAAGGCAGCTATCCGTATAGTCAGCCTCTGCACGGCTTTTACACTGTCCACGACGTTGATGTCTTCGATGGCCTTGATTTTATTGAGATTGATCTCGATCTCCCGATTCGACACCATGAAGCCAAGTAACTTGCTCGAACCGACCCCGAAAGCACATTTCTCGGGGTTGAGCTTCATGGTATATTTTCTTAAATCTCGAACATTTCCTGCAAATGAGTCAAATGGTCCTCTGCGCGTAGGGACTTAACTAACATGTCATCAATATACACTTCCATTGACTTTCCTATTTGTTCTTCGAACATTTTATTTACTAGGCATTGGTACGTAGCTCCTGCATATTTTAGCCCGAGATCATTACATTATAACAATATGTTCCGTACTTGGTGATAAATGAAGTCTTTTCTTTGTCTTCCGAGTTCATTTGAATTTGATTGTACCAGGAATAGGCATCTAGAAAGGTAAGGATCTCGTGGCCGGCCGTGGCATCGATCATGCGATCGATGTTCGGCAGTGTAAAAGAATCTTTGGGGCATGCCTTGTTTAAATCCTTATAATCTACACACATTCTAAATTTGTTCCCTTTTTAGGGACTACGACTACATTAGCTAACCATTCGGGATATTTTACTTCCCGAATGGGCCCTATTTTGAGAAGTTTAGTTACCTCGTCCTTTATGAATGCTTGCTTTAACTCGAACTGGGGTCTCCTATTTTTCTTCACCGGTTTGAACTTAGGGTCCAGGCTTAGTTGATGCATTGTTATCTCCAGGGGGATCCCTGTCATGTCTAAATGGGACCAAGCAAATAATCTATGTTATCAATAAGAAATTGTATAAGTTTTTTCTTGAGTTTGGGGGTTAATCACGTTCCCAGGTATACCTTTCGCTCGGGAAGGTATTCGATCAGTATAACCTATTCCAGACCTTCGACCGTTGATTTGGTGGCGTCAGAATCTTCGGGAACAACAAAAGTTTGAGGGGTCAGAAAATCCTCCTCTTTTTCTTCTATCTCTTGCTTCTCCGATTCGGTTGAGACTGGTGGCGGTGATTGCTATTTGGATTCTTGTTTACCTTTGATGCTCGACTTTTCCAAGGTTGATAGCTTCGATATTGGTGTTACCTCATCGACCGCAGATAATTCCTTTGCACCATGCTGCTCCCCCTACAATGTTTTTACACCATACGTTGTCGGGAATTTCATCATTTGGTGGAGAGTCGAAGGGACTGCCCTCATGTTGTGGATACAAGGCCTTCCGAGTAGGGAATTATACCTCATGTCGATCTCGATTACGTGGAACTTGGTATCTTGAATGGTTCCAGCCACGTTCACCGGTAGGATAGTCTCCCCTTTAGTTGTTTCACTGGACATATTAAAGCCGTTTAAGACTCGAGATGCGGGCACGATCTCATCTTGTAGGCCGAGCTTCTCCACGACCCTCGATCGGATGATATTTGCCGAGCTACCTGGATCTACTAAAACACGCTTAACTTGAACTTTTTTTAATAAGATAGAAATTACCAGAGCGTCATTGTAGGGCTGAGAAATTCCTTCTGCTTTCGTCATTGAATGATAAGGTGCCTTCTGGCACATAATCTTGGGTTCGTTTTTCCCTAGTGATTGATACCTTAGTGAGTTTGAATATAGGTCCCTATGGAATGTCGACCCCACCGACGATCATATGAATGACATGTTGGGGTTCCTCTTGTTCATATTTTCTGTTGGTGTCCCTTTCTCTGAAATGATTCTTTGCTCGATCTCTGAAGAACTATCGAAGGTGGCCCTCGTTGAATAGACGGGATACCTCCTCCCTTAATTGCCTGCAATCCTAGGTCTTGTGACCATGCGTGCCATGATACTTGCACATCAAATTTGGGTTTCTTTGGGAAAGATCGGTCTGTATGGGTATGGCTCACCTAGTATCTTTGATCCTTTTGATTGCCGATACAATGCCTAATGCATTGATTGTAAAGTTATATTCCAATAACCGAGGAGCCTCTATTGGATCAGCATACTTGTCAAAACCAATTTTCCTCATAAGTCCTTGAGAATTATGTCCTCGATAACTTCTTCGATCATTCCGGGCAGAATTGCATCCCGGACCATTGTTCCTTCGATTTGCGGTGTATGGTTGATATCGGTCTTTGTTCTATCTTGGCTCCCTATCGACGTCCCTCTTTTAACTGCCGACTTGTTTGGGTGCACTGAACCGGAAGGGGCTCCTAGTTGGTCTTCCTCGACCCTGATCTTTGATTGATATCGATTGTGCACATCTTCCCAAGTTACAGCCGGATACTCAATCAAATTTTGTTTCAACTGACGTGATGCTATCGAACTCCGTTCATTCAACCCTTGGGTGCAAGCTTGAACGGACCAATGGCAACTCCATGCGCTCCATTTGAAATCGATACACGAACTCCCTCAACATTTCATTATCCTTTTGTCTTACCTTGAAAAGATCCGATTTCCTTGTTGCGGACTTTTTGTCCCCAGCATGCGCCTTTACCAAAGAATTTGCTAACATGGCAAATGAGTCGATGGAATTTGGTGGTAGGTTGTGATACCAGATCATTGCTCCCTTCGACATGGTCTCTTCGAACTTTTTCAACAACACAGATTTGATTTCATCATCTTCTAAATCGTTACCCTTGATGGCGCATGTATATGAAGTAACATGCTCGTTGGGATCGGTGGTCCAATTACATTTGGGTATTTTTGGCATACGAAACGTCTTTGGAATAGGCTTCAGAGTCGCACTTGGAGGAAACGACTTTTGTACAAACTTCTTTGAATTCATCTCTTTCAAGATTTGGGGTGCCCCCGGTATGTGATCAACTCAGGAGTTGTATGTATCCATTTTTTTATCGTTGGCTTCTATTTTATTCTCCTCTGATTCAATTCTTTTGGTGAGCTCCTCGAGCATTTTCATGATCGCAGGATTAGTCCCCGATTCGTTACCATTCGACCTTTCCGGTATTGGCTCGGTATGGCGAGTAATTTCAGGCTCGACCTATTAGGAGATCTATTTTGATTTTGTAACTGAGCGATAGCAGCTTGCTGAGCCTGAAGCATCTCGGATATCACTTGGAGACTAAATCCTTCGTCTCCTCTGCCATGCGTTCCTTGACCACCAGATAGGCCTTCTCTGCATTCCTTGAATCGAGGTCGAGGCATTGCTTGCATACTGATTTGATTTATCTTATTGTCTAATTTATCTATTTAATTCTTTGTTTTTCAATTCGTATTGGATTAAATCTCATATCTTTAAAATAACAATATAAGTTTAATTGTTACTCGATTTTTAAGGTAAAACATAATATTTATAATTTTAAAGGTACTGCTTTTATGATTTGTAACCCAAAAAATAAATTGATCGGTACATTCCCTAACTCTGATCGAAAAGTTTAAGTATAGGTATGCTAAATTAGCTAAATGTCTACGTGCCTTTATTTAAGTCAGCTACTATACACGTTTTTATAAATATTTTTTGTAGGTAGCAAATATGTTTACCCACTAATCTAAATAATAAGAGTAGAGAAGTGGGTCGTGGGAAAGGGATAATTCAAAGAGAGCAGATGAAGAGATTCCTTTCAGATGTTGCAGAAGCCAAACTATAGACTTTGGGAGATAGAAACCAGAAGTGGCATGGCTCGTGGGAAAGGATAAAAGTCAAAGGTTTTATGTGTAGTTGGGTGTGGTGGGGTGGGGTGGGGGGGGGTGTATGTATATTTTACCTGGGTAAATATTTATCGACTTAAAAAAGTAAAAAGAAAACAGTGTTGACTTGGAAAGATACATTGGTATTTAGCTGATTTGGCATGTTTATTAGGCTTTTCGATCAAAGTTAATGAATTTTCCAGCTATATTTATTTTTAAAGTACCAAATTGTAGGTTCAGTGACTTCATGTTACAAATTTACTAAAGTAATTTTAGTGGAAAGTATAGAAGTTGGATCACCATAGAAAAATTAATCAATGTTTAATGGGAAAGAAACGGAAATTTAAAGGGTGCGCACCCCTCCCCCCAATTTTATTTATCTTCTTTTTCCTTTTGTTTCCTTTTGTAACTATTTTGTAAATTCATGCTAGATTAAACAGCCTCCTAATTAATTTTCCTGTTAAAAATTTAAGTTTAAAGTAACAATATAAACAAGAAGATAAGTAGAATAAGAGAAGAAGAGATAATGTTCTTATTTCATCAAGTATTCAAGTATGTACAATATCACTTCATCCTCTATTATAAGTATTACATAGAGGTATACAAAAGAATGTCATAAACATGACATTAAATATTTGAGATCATGAAGGAAGATCATGAGGAGGTTATGGAGCTATGGGAGTTACAACCATAATGGTAAAAAGTAGTGGGAGGTTAATGGAGAAGAGTAGTGGTGTTATTCATTTAGGAGTTACCGATATCCACCATAATATAATGTTTCATAACACTCCCCCTTGAATGTCCATAGATAATGTGCCTCGTTAAAACCTTACTAAGAAAAAACCCTGTGGAAAAAATCTTAGTGTAGGAAAAAGAGTACACATATCATGTAATACGCATTGTCTGCTGCCTCGTTAAAAACCTTGCAAGGAAAACCCATTGGGACAAAACCCGTGCTAAGGGAAAAAGAGTACAGCGCGTATTTGTCTCCCCCTGATGAAAACATCACTTTATTTCTTGGAGGCAATGAATTTCAATCTTGTATTTCAACTTCTCCAACAATGAGGTTGACAATGCCTTAGTGAACAGATCAACGAAATTATCACATGAACGAATTTGTTGAATATCAATTTCACCATTCCGTTGAAGATCAAGTGTCTGAAAAATTTGCTTTATTATGTCTCCTTCGTATATCCTTCTTTCAATTGAGTTATGCAAATAACATCACTTTCACTATTATTGGAATCTTCTCTTCAAAGAAAAAGTCACACATATGTTGTGTGTTGAGTCACTTGTTTTATCAATTGCTAGTAAATTGACATGACTTGAACAAGTATCAACAATTATCTGCCTTATGAATTAATAATATGGCTGTACCCCCGCATACAAATAGATTTTTTGAAGAACGATCTTCAGAAAATGTCTGCATCTGCATAACTAACAAAAAAATTGATAATATTTGTTAGAATAGATAAATCTATATCAAGGATTCCTTTTGCAACATAATCCTAATAGTATTCCAATATCTTTATATAGGAATTAAACTATATCTCACTAGCATATTGTTATACTCATGGTTCTAGCAAGATCCATAGTGCATCAATTGTAATTGACTCAAAAATAAATCATGTACGTCATGATTGGTGTAACCCACATAAGGATTTGATTGAGATTTATTTAATAAGTTTCTCGGAAACTTTAATATGCTTCAGAATAATTTAAATCCTTCAAGAATTTTTATTATACGCATATCAAATGTATTGTAACAATTAAAACCTGAAAATTATTTCATCCACCACAGAAGAACATATCTCCATATAACTAATGCTAGGATATTTGCCAAAATCTTGTGCCACAAGTCGTCTCTATCGACTTATTTTTTATTTCACTTTCAGGTGTTGGGACTAACCGTCCAACTTCACACTTTTCAGGTGAAGTCAATTTTCATTGCACATTTTTCATTTGGTCAATCATTTATCTGTCCAAATTTCATGACAGATTTGACCTCAAGATCCTCATCAATATTAATAATATTGAGCGCTATATTATATCACATTATCATCGATGATCATTTATATCAGTTCCATCATCACACAATAAAGACATAACTTATCGAGATCTCATTATTTTCAGGTACCTGAGCCTCTTCCATGAGGTCTTATAGACTGTTATGTCATGGTACTCTTCTAAAGCACTTGCCTCCTTATTATGACTATCTTGATCATTTGCTCCACTCCTTCTTCAAGGAGTTTTATCTTTAGAACCAATTAGTCTATTACACTTTATGCGTGTCATAGACTCTGCCCATCGTGGACTTTATTTCAGTTGGAGCATTAGCAGCTGAAATATGACCTTTAGCTTTGGGTCAGCAAATTCACCTAGCAATATTTTGCAAATGAATTATCACTTGAACTTCAAGTTCATATTTTTCTTGTACGAGGATCTAGGTGCACTCATAATAATTCATTCCATGTATTATTTTTTCAGCTGCTCATTTTCTCCCCCTAATGCTGAGATCACCAACACATCCCCAACTTTCTTTGGGGACCCATCTTTGTGCATTGTGGTGGAACAATTATCATATAACACATCCATATTTCAAGATGGAAATTATGTGGTTCCTGGCCCTAAACCAATTATGATAGGGAGAATTTATCATAACTTGTTGGCTAGATACGTACAAGTGCTTCTATATATTAAATAATATACCTCATACCGAATTTATTTTCTTGGGAGTTTTGTTCTCATAACCAATGGTTTAGCTATAATTAGAGGCATACAATTTCTGCTAAACCAACTTGGATTTAAACCAACATTATAAAGATAAATTATCATAATTTATATTCTGGAACTGTGCTTTAATAATTTGAGCAAGCAACCTTGCAAAAGCCAAATTGCAAGTTGATACAAACGCACATGCGACCATAGAATAGATGCATCTAGTAAAATCATATAATAGTAAACGATCCACATGGTAAGTGACTGGGCCGATATATATATATATATATATATATATATATATATATATATATATATATATATATATATATATATNAATTTATATTCTGGAACTGTGCTTTAATAATTTGAGCAAGCAACCTTGCAAAAGCCAAATTGCAAGTTGATACAAACGCACATGCGACCATAGAATAGATGCATCTAGTAAAATCATATAATAGTAAACGATCCACATGGTAAGTGACTGGGCCGATATATATATATATATATATATATATATATATATATATATATATATATATATATATATATATATTTATATATATATATCACCCCTTATACGTTCCAAAATCAGGGAATTCAATCCAAACCCCAGCTGGTATAGTAATCAATTTGTCATGAGAACAAGTCGTATATGCCAATGTGAATTCTCAATCATTTTCGCATCATAATTGAACCGGGATGGTCGACCGGTCATGCCAACCGATATTTATTTCAGTAAACCTCTAGTTTACTTGTGGGATGTGATTCCATCATCATGCTTATACATGTGTAGTACAAATAAAAGAGAAGTAGGGTAACATTTCATATTTACCCGGTATGATTATAGTATTATGAAGATATTAAATCTTCTTTTCATTTATAGTCTCAAATGCCAATCACTTTGGTTAATATATTTGAAACTCAAAAAGTTTCTTTTGAGACTTACTACAATATCAATGTCATGAACAATTTCATTCATCCGGGTAATAACCAAATAGTTCTTCCGGAGCTCTTAACTGATTTTGTACTTCAAGATCTTTTGTCACACCATCTATATGGTGAATGTATCCTTCACAGAGAAAATCATATCATAATAATGTCGTGGTCAAAATCATCATAAGAAAAATCATTGTTTGCTTTAATTCTTACTTTAATAACTTTTTATAAGCCTGTCAAATATTTTTGGCGTATCACATGTACGCGACCAATGACATATTCATGTAACCATACAGTAATGTTCATTATCTTTCTTTCTCTCAAACTTCCTGTGAAGGTGATTTGTAGCATTTATTCAACCATGCCTAAGCACATTCTTATGCATAATTTATATCACATGTATATTTCCACATTCACTTTCAGTAATGAGTCTGCAATTGCAATGCTTATCACAAGTCGCATTCTTTCAAAAAATAGATTATAATCGTCTGAGTGTGTCTCGTATTAACAAACCACATTGATACTTTTTCTTCACCTTTTAAGGATTATTTTGAGAACTGTTTACCATGAAAATGGTAATTACAATTATATTTGATTATGTGGTTCTAAAAATACGTGATCTATTTTAATGCTAGTTGTTAAGAAATAGATTCTTAGTGTGAGTCGGGAAAATAAGATAAGAGTAAAAGAAAGCAGAGATATGCAAACCAAGCTGCCTCAAGTCGGTGTCTCGAGCTGGCCGAGATAGGTCCTCGAGGTCAAGTACAGTGCTAACGGCGAGTGTTCGATGAAGGTCTGATAGTATCTGTAATGACCCGACCGGTCGTTTTGCGTTTTAGAACCCCGTTCCCCTAAATGAGATTTCTCGTAGTTTCTTTTACTGATTTATGACTTGCAGGGACGGGTGGTTCGGGATTTAGAGGAGTTTGGAGTGGTATTGGAACACTTGGTTCCTTAAGGCTGGCCTTAAAGGCCAAGTTTGACTTCGGTCAACATTTTTAGTAAACGACCTCGAAATCGAGATTTGAAGGTTCCGGTAGGTTCGTATGATGATTTAGGACTTGGGCGTATGTTCGGAACGGGTTTTAAATGACCTGGGAGAGTTTCGGCGCCTAATAGCGAAATACGAATTTCCTTAAGTTCAAATTGAGGTTTGGAACGTATTTTTGTGTTATGGAGGTCTGAACGGAATTCCGAGACCAGAAATAGTTCTGTTATGTCATTTATGACTTGCTTGCAAAATTTGGTGTCATTCCGAGTAGTATAGGTAGGTTCGGCGTAATAAAAACGAATTCAAGAACTTAAGGTTCTTAAGTTTGATCCAATAGGTTTTGGGGTATGATTTTTAGATTTAGCGTTGTTTTGGACATTTCGAAGGCTCGAGGGAGTCCGTCTTATGATTTAGGACTTGTTGGTATATTTGGACGGGGTCTCGGGTGGGCCTGGATGCCATTCGGGCATCAAGCGAGGCAAAAACCAGCCTTAAATGACTGCTAGTGCACCAGATCTGGTGCGACTGCACCTGCGGAGGGCTAACCGCATGTGCGAGACCGCTTCTGCGGTCCCAGCCTCGCAGGTGCGACCCTAGGTGGTATTTTCTGTTTTTGCAGGTGCGGATCTGTTTCCGCAGAAAAGGAGCTGCAGGTGCGGACTCCGCTCCGCAGGTGCGAAGCCAGGCCCCCTTCCCCTCCTCCGCAGATGCGAGACCGTAGGTGCGAAAAACCTTTAGGTAGTGAAGTTGTTTTAAATACGAGACTTAGCCATTTTTGAACACCTTTCTTCATCCTTGGACGATTTTGAGAGCATGCAAAGGAGATAATCGACCTAGCTATTGTAAGGTAAGTAATTCCTACCATAAATTTAGCTTAGTACTTAAATTCCTAGGTAGATTAACACTTTAAATGAGTAGAAATCATGGGTTAGAGTAAAACCTAGGTTTTTATGAAAATAAGAGAATTACCAACTAACTAGTTATGAAATCATACAAAAACTACATAATATTGATCCTTAGGCTATGGGTGATTGTTTCCTTAGAAAATTTCCGGAATTCAAGCATGTGGGCCTGGGGTGTATTTTGGGATTTTGTAATTTAGGATGAAATAATCACTTAAATAGGGGAATTTCATACTTTTGAGTATAGATTGGTTTATTTATGCAATATTTGGCTAGTTTCGAGTCCTTGGGCGACGAATTTGAAGTTTCGGGCGCGTTCTTGACCCGGGAAGTAGACTTGACAGGAGGTAAGTCTCCTTTCTAACCTTATAAGAGAGAATGTCCCCCTAGGTGAAATAAACGATTTTGTGTGATTAATTGCGGGGATTATGTACATACAATGTGACGAGAGTCCGTGCGTAGTGACTATTCTTCTTATGTCCGGGTAGATAGGTTCACACCATGCCTTGTGAATTTCATAAATTACTATACGCCTTGTAATTTCCTTCATATGCAAATTTGTTTCATGAAGCTCTCTTGATAAGTGTTTTCAGACGAATCATTATTATTATGGAAAACATATTTAAATAAAAATGTTATGTTTATGCGTGACCTCTTCGCAATATATATATATATATATATATATTCCGCGAGCGGAGTGAATCTTTTCACTACTCTCATGGGAGCGGGATGTACTCCACGGTAGGTTAATAGATGCATCTATGGTTCGGTTCATTCGACCCTCCGACAGTGCACATTTACTATTATGTTGTCCCAAACCGTACCTTCTGATATATTGTGCGCATGCTTCTTGTTTGATATTATTCATGACTTAAACTGTTAAATGACTTGAAATGATAGATTTGGAATTTGTATGTTAAAGTTTCGACTCGAAGTAGGCTTCGTAACTTGCTAAATATTCATTGTTCTATTGTTCAAGTGTACTTGTTACTCCCTTTAATTTACACACATACTTATATTGTTTGGACCCTAGAAAGTGTCAAGTCGACCTCTCGTCACTAGTTCTTCGAGATTAGACTGGATACTTACTGGGTACATATTATTTTATGTACTCATGCTACACTTTGTACTTAATTGTACTGGATCTGAGGCAGGTGCATCTAGGTATCAGTCCGGAGCTCGTTCCTGATAATATCCAGTCGAGGCTTCATGGTGAGCTGCTTCTCCTGGCGATTTTCAGCAGCACTTTAGAGCTATTCTTTTGTCATTTCTGTATATACTTACTCAGGTAGTAGGACATACATTTATTCTTTTGATATTACTCTACTAGATGTCTGTAGGCTTGTGACACTAGTTCCTGACACACACGTTAGTAGACATTATTTTGGGGTTGTAAATTTAAATTATGATTTTCATGGCTATTTCTGCTTAATGTCTTAAATCTGAATCAAGTAATTATTGGAAATATTTTGGTAAATTAAGTGAAACTCACTAGTAAATCGATGTTGGCTTGCCTGACAATGGTGTTGGGCACCATCGCGACCTGATTTAGGATTTGGGTCGTGACAGTATCGAGGGCCTCGAAAGTGACCCTTTATGGTTAATGACGGATAATAAATGAGGAACAATCAATGAAATGCACTAAGTGCAAACAATAAATCAACAAAGAGATAATAGAGAGGGTTTGAGTCAAAGACCAGGGAATGTTCTTGTTCATGTATTGAATATTATGTATGTTACAAAATGACAAGGGACCCCTTTATATATGAGGGGGAATCCCAACATAGTACATATGTATTTAATACAAAGAAGAGCAACTAGTACAACTATTTAACACGGTACAGACTTGTACTATTCTTGCAGACTTTGTCAGCTTTAACCACACACTTTTTGGGAATTTCCCACTTGTCCATGATAGTTGCCGATTTACACAGCCCCGAGGTCGATCATAGGGAATCTACGATGTGCTCCATCAGGGTTGAACCTCGAGTTGTGTCTCGAGCCTTTGGAAGACGGGCTATGAAGTGCCACAATAATTATAAAATCGGACTCTCTGATTTTATCCGTATACAGATAGTCCTCGCGTTTCTTGGAATGAAAATACAATAAACGATGTGAATTCTCAATCCTTTAATGCTTCCATTATTGCGTCATCTACGCTATATCAAGTGATCGATGTGACAAAAAGGGTGTCCAAAGGTCGCGTCCATACAACCCTTGAAAAGCCTTCAAATTGATTGCGGCGGTTGGCTGTTTTTTGGCCTCCCTCAACGCACATGATTGGCCTATAAATAGTCCTTCCTTTGCCCCTTATCTTTCACTGTATCTCCAAGTCTTCAAAAGAGTTCTTCTTACTTCTCCCTTGTTTTCTTTCTCTGATTACGTTTTCTTCTGCCATATGCAATCTTTTAATAAAAATGGTGAAGACTTCCACCACCATCCCTCAGGAAGATATGCCTTCCTCTTCTTCACGCTCACCTCAGGGCAAGGCAAAAGTACCCCCTCGTCTCGAGGAGTGCATACCGGAATATTGCAAAACGACCTCCGATTTCAAGGTCGACATGCCTTCCTCGAAGCCGGGATGGTGTGAACCCATGTCCCGATATATTAGCTTAATAACAGACATCGAGAAGGTGCAGGTCAACTGCCGCTGGGGAGATGCGGTGCTAGTGGAAATACCCTCTCGGGAGGAGGACATAACGACCAACAAAGGTGGCTTCCTTAGTGTGTATACTTATCCATTTACCCTGGGCCCGGTAGGGCTGTCCTGGCCAACGATAGACCTCGTGATTCTTGATTTCTACAAGCAGTATCAAGTGACACTCGTCCAGATTCATCCATCATTTTGGCGAATTGTATATATGATAAGATATTTTGCAAACATGGTCGAGGGGATCCCTTTTACCCTCGACCACCAGATTAGAATGTATATCCCTCAACTCTTCCGAGGTGGCCTGATTAAGCTCCAACGCCGGGCTTCGAAAGTTTTCTTTGCTTGCATCGATGAGATTAGGGAAAGAGGGTGAGCCGCTTTATCCGAATCAGGACCACCTGATCCCAGTGGAGAAGATGTCGTTCCCTGAAGAGTGGAACATGAAACGTAAGTGAATACGTTAATTAAGTATTTTATTTCTCTTTTGGATCGATTTCCCTATGAACTGACTTCCTCCGCCGATGCAAATGTCGCGGTATACCCCGATGCGGTTAAGGATCTCTCAGGATGGGTTATCCAGCTAGATTCGACTTGCCCATATGTTGAGCGCGTGTGGCGCGATTTGTATAGGGCTCGATGGGAAGCTAAGAACCACGGTGAGTCCTTACTCTCGTTGTAATTGAATCTTTCAAAAGAAATATCACCGATTGTATCCCCACTTCCTGCGTTTATATTTTGCATTCATGCAGGTCTTGGAGAAGCCTCTATGATGAGAGAAGCACCGTATGAGGAAATGGACACTGTAAAAGAGAAGAAAAGGAGAAATAAATCTCCATCCGAGTCCTCGAAGCCAAAGAAGGCCAAAGTGGAAAAATCGAAGGCCGATTCAACGGATTTGACTTTAGAGGTATCAGAGATCCCCCAGGCTGGAGGCAAAGAGAAGAATGGTTCCTCGGTAGCACCCGCGAAAGGGGAAAGCATGATTGCTTCGTGTCCTGTTGAACCGGTGGATGTGGAACCGGAGGCTTTAAAATCAGAAATTGTTATTTTTGTCCCACCTCGGGCCGAAAAGGCTCTCGATGGTGGATTGGGTGGTGTCCCCGAGCTGGTTGACGGCCAAAATATTCCTCGAGCAGGGGGGCGCTTGCTAGACGAGACAGAAGAGCCTAATTCCGAAGCTCTTCAGAAGCAAGAGAAGGCCCCAATCTGCCCACCCGGGGTAATTGAATTGAGTGATTCCCCAACGGTCCCAGTTGTCTTAGAGGGCGATACGGGGTGCCCATAATATAAAATATTCCGATGTGAGGGTGTCCGTCGGAGATAAAGATGCGTTAGAAGGACTTTTTACTGTGCTCGAGGAAAACCCCGAGCTCAATGCCTCATTTATTTTTAGTGAGATTGATAGGCTCTGCGAACAGGTAATTCTTTGTAAACTCCGATCGGCGCCTTGATATTTGTCTTTCTAATCTTGCCTCTTTCACGCTTCCAGGCCAGGGTGCTTTACAACCAGACCTTTGCTAAGTTTCAAGCCGAGTTGACTCGCTACGAGGGTGAGTGTATGAGGCTCACCTCGGAGGCTGATAAGCTTAGAGCTCTTTTTACCAAGAAGGAGGAGGAACTCCGTGGCATTCGGGCTTGTTTGGAGGCAGCGTCATGAGAGAGGACTCTCCTTGCTGAACATGTAATATAGTTTCCACTTGTTTTTGTCTATATGCTTACCCAACTTCAGTGTTTTAACACCTTCGGGTTAATCTTTGCAGCTTGAGAAGAAAGATGTCTTGATGAAGGAGGAGCTCTGAGTTAGGGACACTGAAATTCTCGAACTCAAACGGCACGTGAGTGAGATAGCCACCGAGAGAGATACCCTTCAGAGGAAGGTGGCCTCAGTTTAGAATCAACTTCATGATGCGAGGGCGGAGAGAAATAAATACAAAGACCTTCACGCTGAGTCCGTTGTTGCGCTATCTGAAGCCAGGGCTGAGGCCAAAGCGCTCGTATTCTCGTATAGAGAGGATGTTGTTGCTGCAAATGCTCAAGCCATGAAGGTGTCCTAGTAGGTCGAGCTGCAATTGGCCCAAGCCGTGGAGCATGCTCGGTTAAAATATCGGAGGCAAGCTCTTGAGGATATACATGCAGGGGGAGTTGATCTGTTTGCCGAGATCGAGAGGGTGAAGACCCTATAACAAGAAGACGCAACCCAACTTACTTCTGAAGGTGAATCGAGCAGTGGCTCGGAAGATGATGAGGATGAAGGCGAAGTCCCCGACGGGGAAGAGGCCGTTAATGGCCCGGGGGCCGTAGCCGGAATTGTTGGAGGCATAACCTCCGATGGAGTCGTAGAAGACACAACCTCGGTGACAGATTAGGGTTGTATTTGTTATCTCCTTTGTAAGGGCTTTAGGCACAAGCCTTGTAAATACGCCCCTTTGATCTTTCAATATATATATAAAAAGCCTTTCGATTTTCATCGTTTTTTGTTTTCCCTTGCTTTTTTGGAATAAACGTGATGCTTGTTGACAATTGGTCCACAAAATTTGGACCTCAAAATAAACCCTTAGGTTCCGCCTTTGATGAGCCATTTGTAACGCTCGAAAGATGATTGTTTGGGGCTTAGCCCCCGAATCAAGTTTTCACTTGGGTTCTTCGACCTTTAGGTCTTAAAATCGGTCCTAAGGTTGCTTGAGCCGGCCCTTAGGCTCTTATGCTTCGGCCCCTGGGCCTTTTTAGATCGGCCCTAAGGCTTGTTGGGCTGGCCCGTAGGCTCTTACGCATTTGTGCTTAGGCATTTTTAGGCTGGCCCGTAGGCTCTTATGCATTGGCCCTTAGGGCTCAGTCCTCCAGTCTGGTTTTGACTCGAGCTCATCGACCCTTAGGTTTTGAATTGGCCTTGAGTCTCTTTAATTGGAGCTTAGGCTCTTGCGCATGGGGTCGGTACGACCTCTAATATGGCTATATTTTTCCCTCGTTAAAGATTTTTTGAAGTTTTGTGTTCGTCCGACTCTTCGAAGGTTCAATAAGAACCTCGATTGTGAGTCGTTATGCGACGATAAATGAGCACCTCGGGAGGTTTCGCTCGATGGTTGAATCATTTCGAAGCCTTTTCATTTTTTTGGAGCTTACATGATCAAAGCTCTTTCGCTTATGCCGAGGGTTTCCTGATTAACCGGTTCTTTTTGAAGTATTTGTGATTCTTTGGTGACGGTCGGGCGTCCCCGAGTCACGTTAGTTTGGCCCGAGCCTTATGACCATAGCATTGTGTTGGCCGTAGCCTTTTGACCGTAGTCATTGTGTTTGGCCGTAGCCTTTTAATCCCCGGGTGAGGTAGCCTCAGCGTCTATATCGAGGGTATGCCTTTTGAGGGGTCTTATAAGTTCGAATATATAGCCTTGGCTTTAATATCGGTATTATGCCTTTTTTAAGGTCTTACAAATTGGACATGCCTTACTTGAGGTCTTACAGATTTGGTCATGCCTTACTTGAGGTCTACAGATTTGATATTGCCTCTTGGAGGTCTTATAATTTATGCCTTGCTTGAGGTCTTACAGATTTGTTATTGTCTCATAGAGGTCTTATGAGCTCGAGGTTGCCTTACGAAGGTCTTATAAGTTCGATGTTGCCTCACGGAGGTCTTACATTGTTGATAATGCCTCATGAAAGTCTTGCATTTTTTAGCATGCCCAGAGCTTACAGATTTGGTGTTGCCACATGGAGGGATTATATTGGTGATATTGCCTCATGGAGGGCTTATATTGGTGATATTGACTCATGGAGGGCTTTTTCGGGCTCGAGGTTGCCCCCTTGGGGTCTTATGGCCTCGAGTTTTTTATAGCTCGATGGGGTGACAGTCGATGACAGTCCCCGAGACATCGAAAGCTTTTTGCTCTGGAGTCGTTACTTGTGGACTTGATTTTGCCTTATCGAGGGCTTACGAGCTCGAAGTTTCCGGCCCTGAGGTCTTACGGCTTCGAGTTTTTTATGTCAGTCCCCGAGTGTTCGGGAAATTTCTAGCCCTGAAGCCGTTTCTCGTGATAATAGCAACTTCTTTGAAGCGCAAAGCGTTTTGATGGTAAAAGATACTCCTTTGATTACTTGGTACAAGTATACATGTTTCCGCCGTCGAGGGTTCGATTATTGTATGCGGACATCGTTCATTTGACTGTTTGGCCCGATACATCATTTTCCTATCGAGACCCTCTTTGGCTTGTTTCGATTTCTCCGAGGAGGTGATCTCCCGGGGGGATGCCCCCAGTATTCGAGGTTGATTGAAGAAAAGCCTTGAATACTTGTTGAGTTCTCCTTAGGTAGCATATAGATGTTGCCTCATTAAAAACCTTGCCGGTAAAACCCTTTTTGGGATAAAATCCAATCGAAGGAAAAGAATGCGACGCATGCTTTAAAACCTAGGGCCTTTAAGTTGGGGGATATTTTGGTGTCTTCCATTGGAAACCTATAAAAGTTTAGTGTGGAGCAGATAAAAAAAGGAGAAGGTTTTACCTTAGAAGTAATAGTGATTGAGCATTGATATGTTCCAATTGCTTGGAAGTTGTTCGCCTTCCATGGTGTCGAGTGTGTAGGACCCTTTGCCGATTACTCCGAGGACACGGTACGGTCCTTCCCAACTCGGGCCTAGCTTCCCTTCATTAGGGTTTCGAGTGTTTAGGGTGACTTTCCTTAGGACTAAGTCCCCGACTCCGAAATGTCGGAGGTTTGTTCTTCTGTGATAGTATCTTTCGATTCTTTGTTTTTGGGCAACCCTTCGGACCAATGAAGCTTCTCACTTCTCATATAATAACTCGAGGGCTACAGTCATGGCCTTGTTGTTTGATCTCTCGGTAGTGTGTCGGAATCTAGCGCTTAGCTCTCCGACCTCGACCAGTATCAAAGCCTCGGACCCATACACCAGAGAGAACGGCGTCTCTCCAGTGCTCGATTTTGGAGTTGTTCGATATGCCTATAGCACCTCGGGTTACCTTTCGCATTTTCTAACTTCTTTTTCAAGTTTCGAATGATGGTTTTGTTTGTGGATTCGGCCTGACCGTTCGCACATGGGTGGTAGGGTGTGGATAGGATCCTTTTGATTTTGTTGTCCTCGAGGAACTTTGTTATTTTTCTTCCGATGAACTGCTTTCCGTTATCGCATGTTATCTCGGAGGGGATCCCGAATCGACACAGGATATGGTCCCATATGAAGTATGACTTCTTTTTCTCTTATCTTTTCGAAGGCCTGCGCTTCCACCCATTTTGAGAAGTAGTCAGTCATAAATAGAATAAATCTAGCTTTACCTGGTGCCGTTTGTAGGGGTCCGACGATGTCCATCACCCACTTCATGAACGACCACGACGACAGGACTGAATGTAGTTGTTCACCGGGTTGGTGAATCATTGGTACAAATATCTGGCATTTGTTGCATTTTTGGACGAATTCTTTGGTGTCCTTTTCCATTCTGTCCCAATAGTAACCTGCCCTGATCACCTTTCGGACTAAGGAATCGGCAGCGAAATGATTTCCGCAGGTGCCCTCATGGATTTCTTGGAGCACAAAATTTGTGTCCCCCGGTCCCAGGCATACTGCTAGGGGTCCATCGAAGGTCCTTCTGTATAGAGTTCCATTTTTGTCGAGTGAGAATCTAGTTGCTTTGGTTCGCAAGGCCCTCGACTCTTTTGGGTCCGTGGGTAGCTTCCCACTTCCCAGATAATCAATGTATTTATTTCTCCAATCCCATGTCAGGCTAGTGAAGTTGATCTCGATATGGCCTTCTTCGATCACTGATGTGGATAGCTGAATAACAGCTCGGGGGAGTATGTCATCTTCCTCGACAGATGATCCTAGGTTTGCGAGTGCATCGGCCTCGCTATTTTTCTCTCGAGGTATGTTGACCAGAGTCCATTCTTTGAAGCGGTGCAATGTGAATTGAATTTTGTCTAAGTATCTTTGCATCCTGTCTTCTCGAACCTTGAAGATCCCATTTACCTGATTCACCACCAGAAGGGAATCACATTTTGCTTCGATGACTTCCTCTCTTAGGCTTTTGGCCAATTCGAGACCTGCAATCATAGCCTCATACTCGGATTCATTGTTAGTCAATTTTCAATTTTTATAGATTGTCTAATCATGCCGCCCGTAGGTGGCTTCAGAACTATGTCGAGCCCAGACCCTTTCACATTCGAGGCACCGTCAGTGAACAGGGTCCATACCCTTGAAGATGTGCCTGTTATTAGCAGAAGTTCTTTCTCTACCTCGGGAACAAGGGCGGGCGTAAAATCGGCCACAAAATCCGCTAAAATTTGTGACTTGATAGCCGTCCGGGACTGGTACTCGATGTCATACCCCCCGAGTTCGATGGCCCATTTGGCCAATCGGCTTGATAATTTGGGCTTATGCAATATGCTTTGAAGAGGGTATGTTGTTAAAACTCAAATACAATGGAATTGAAAATAAGGCTTTAACTTTCGAGATGCACTTATTAATGCAAGAGCTAATTTTTCTAGGAGCGTGTACCTGGTTTTGACATCTCCCAGGGTCCGACTTACATAGTAAACAGGGAATGGCGTACCTTGTTCTTCTAGACCAGCACACCACTTACCGCTACCTCGGATACGGCTTGGTATAAATCCAATGTTTCATCCTTCTTCGGGGTGTGGAGTAAAGGTGGGCTTGACAGATATGCTTCAACTCCTCTAAGGCATGTTGGAATTCCGGAGTCCATTCGAAGCTATTTTTCTTTTTAAGTAAAGAGAAGAAATGGTGAATCATGTCTAATGACCTCAATATGAACCGGCTCAAGGCCAATATCCGCCCGGTCAGTTGTTGTACGACCTTCACATTGTTTACCACCGTGATTTCTTTAATGGCTTTGATTTTGTCGGGATTGATCTCAATCCCCCTATTTGACACCATGAAGCCTAAAAATTTGCCTGAACCTACTCTGAAGGCACATTTCTCGTGGTTGAGCTTCATGTTGTAGCTTCTGAGGATGTCAAATGTCTCATGCAAATGGGTCAAATGGTCCTCTGCGCGCAAGGACTTAACCAGCATATCATCAATGTAAACTTCCATGGACTTGCCTACTTGATGTTCGAACATCTCATTAACTAGGCGTTGGTACGTGGCTCCCGCATTTTTTTAGCCCGACGGGCATCACATCGTAGCCGTACGTACCATACTTCGTGATGAACTAAGCCTTTTCCCTGTCCTCGGGGTTCATCTGAATTTGATTATACCCTGAGTAGGCGTCGAGAAAAGTGAGGATCTCGTGGCTGGTCGTGGCATCAATCAAGCGATCGATGTTGGGCAACGAGAATGAATCTTTGGGGCATCCCTATTTAAGTCTTTATAATCTACGCACATTCTTAACTTGTTACCCTTTTTGGGAACTACCACCACCTTTGACAACCATTCGGGATACTTTACCTCCCTAATAGACCCTATCTTCAGGAGTTTTGTTACCTCGTCCTTGATGAATGCATATTTTACCTCGGACTGAGGTCTTCTTTTTTGCTTTACCGATTTGAACGTGGGGTCGACGCTTAGCCGATGGGTGGTTATTTCTGGCGGGATCCCTGTCATGTCTAAAATAGGACCAAGCAAAGCAATCAATGTTATTAATAAGAAATTGAATGAGTTGTTTCTTGAGTTCGGGGTTAGTCCCGTTCCCAGGTATACCTTTCGATCGGGGGTATGCTCGATTAAAATAACCTGTTCCAGTTCTTCAATTGTTGATTTAGTTGCATTTGATTCTTCTGGAGAAACAAAGGTCCGGGGAGCGAGGAAGTCTTCCTCGTCATCCTCGGGGTCTGCTTGCCCTCTGGTTCTTCCGAGGCGGAGGGCGTGGATGTTGGTGCCTCGCTGTGAACCGCAAACATCTCCTTTGTCGCATGATGTTCTCCATATACTGTTTTTATATCGTCTTTTGTTGGAAACTTCATCATTTGATGAAGGGTTGATGGTACTGCCCTCATGTTGTGTATCCATGGCCTTCCAATCAATGCATTGTACCTCATGTCACCTTCGATGACATGAAATTTGGTATTTTGAACTGTACCGGAGACGTTGACCAGGAGCATGATCTCCCCCTTCGTTGCTTTGCCGGCCATGTTGAATCCATTGAGGACTCGGGAGGTAGGTATGATTTGATCGAGCAGTCCGAGCTGATCCACCACCTTCGACCTGACTATGTTGGTCGAGCTACCTGGATCCACGAGCACACGTTTGATTTGAATGTGAGAATTTCCTCAGGCATATAATTTCGAATTTGCCTTTTTGTTGCGGAAGATGTTTTTGTCTGTTTGATCACCGATCCATGAGGAGTGTCGGTCCCCCCAATGATCATGTGAACGATGTGCTGAGGTTCTCCTGCTATGTTCCTACTGTCAGCCTCCCTTTTTCGAAAGTAATTTTTAGGTTGGTGGCTGAGGAACTCTCGGAGGTGCCCTCCGCTGATTAGTCGGGATACTTCTTCTTGAAGCTGTCTGAAATCTTCGGTCCTATGACCATGCGTGACGTGAAATCCGCACATCAAATTAGGGTTCCTTTGCGAAGGATCTGATAGTATGGGTATTGGCCACCTAGTATATTTGATTTTACCTATGGCTGATACGATGTCTGAAACATCAGCATTGAAGTTGTATTCTGATAATCGGGATGCTTCCAACGGTTCTGTGTGTCTGTCGAAACCGGCTTTGTTCACGAGTCCCCGAGAATTTGACCTCGATCCAACCTTCGGTCATTTCGAGGTATGCTACGACTCGAAATATTTCTCCGACTTTCTATGTACGGTCGATACCTTTCTTTGTTGACCTTGGCTCTCTCTCTCTCTCTATGGAAGCCTTGATTCAATCCTCCTTGTGAGGTCCACGAGTATCTTCACAATAGCGGGGTCGGTTGCTGACCCGTTATTGATCGACCTTTCTAGTGCATGTTCGACTCGAAGAGTCGTTTCCAGCGGTGTTGTGCTTAGAGTTTTTTGATGGCTTTATAGCTGAGAGATACCACTTGTTGTGCTTGCAGCATCTAAAAAATGACATGAAGGCCAACTTCTCTTTCCTCCCGAGCTTGAGTTTTTTGAGATTCCTGTTGGTTTTCCCGTCATACGTTCCCGTCAGTGTGGGAGCTTCGATCTACATATTGGGCGTTTCGCGAGCCCACATCCACAGGGGTTGGCTTTGGTGCATCCAGTGGTTTCGCAGTGGTACACCGGTGCCTGAAATATCTATACCATTCTCTTCATGATCCTCAGAACCGTTGTTTTCGTATGCATTCACCGAGTCAGACATTTTGACATGAAATCAAAGGTTCTTGGACAAGAAAAATTGTAAAGAATGCTTGTGTTTTTTTAGTAAACTAGCACTAAAACAATCATTATTTTTTTAGCCCCACGGTGGGCGCCAAACTGTTTACCTTGAAAATGGTAATTACAATTATATTTGATTTTGTGGTTCTAAAAATACGTGATCTATTTTAATGCTAGTTGTTAAGAAATAGATGCTTAGAGTGAGTCAGGAAAATAAGATAAGAGTAAAAGAAAGCAGAGATATGCAAACCAAGCTGCCTCAAGTCGGTGTCTCGAGCTGGCCGAGATAGGGCCTCGAGGTAAAGTTATAGTGTAAACGGAAAGTGTACGATGGAGGTCTGATAGTATCGAGGGCCTCGAAAGTGGCTCTTTATGATCAATGACGGGTAATAAATGAGGAATAATCAATGAAATGCACTAAATTCAAGCAATAAATCAACAAAGAGACAATAGAGAGTGTGAGTTAGAGAGCAGGGAATGTTCTTGTTCTTGTATTGAATATCATGTATGTTACAAAACGACAAGGGTTCCCTTAATGTAGGAGGGGGAATCTCAACATAGTACATATGCATTTATTATAAAGAAGAGCAGTTGGTACAACTATTTAATGTCACGGTACGGACTTGTACTATTCTTGCAGACTTGGTCAGCTTTAACCATTTGGGAATTTCCCGCTTGTCCATGATAGTTGCCGATTTACACAGCCCCGAGGTCGATCATAGGGAATCTACGATGTGCTCCATCGGGGTCGAAGCTCGAGCTGTGTCTCGAGCCTTTTGAAGACGGGGTATGAAGTGCCACAATAATCATAAAATCAGACTCTCCCATTTTAGCCGTATACAAGAACCCTTATTGTTCTCCTTTTCGTAATTACCATAATAGTGACTATTATTATTTTGGTCTTTGGCACGCCAACGTTCATTGGTCAACCACGTGTATTCATTTAGACTTATTATGCACCGCTAGCTACACATTAACTTCAAGAATAGAGCAAATCAAGTGGGACAAGCTTCATACTTTTTTATGAAAAATACATTATTTGCATTAGTCATCATTATATAACCAATACGGTGCACTGGGACTCATACTCAATGTCTCACCCATATAAAGGCATGTTATGCCATAATGAGTTGTGACTCGAACCCACTCATATCATCATAGTGCACCACAAATCAAACCAAATGTCTTATTCTCATACAATGGCATAATAAGCCAAGTGGACTCGCCCTTGAATCTACCATGATATATTACTTTCTAATGATTAGTTATTTTTGTCCGAACTTTAGTAAGAGTTCGCATGGTTCTTTTTCACGAACAACCACATGATCAAATATAAAGGGAATAAAACGATCTTAGTCATACAAAATTTATTTGGACTACAACATAAATTTAAATTCTTTTTATTTTTAAAATTAATTAAAAACCTTCTCAATAATTAACAATTTCAAAATCTTGGCTTGCAAACTATCAGAGCAGTATATATGGGAGATGACATCAAGACATCGGAATATGCTCTTGTTTGCAACTCGAAAGAAAAGGTACTCCGTATATATAAATCTGCACAAATAAAACTAAATTGCTAAGTAACACAAATTAGACCAAGTCTTAAATACTAAAGTAAGTTAATTGTATAATTCATGGAAATTGAAAAATGATACTCCTTGTATAATAGAAGCAAACATAACATTGATATGGCATGCCCAGATTTCCATAGGCTCAACCAAATTGATTCATGGTTGTCGGCCTCCATTATAGAATAAGTTATCTTCACTTGGTTAGTGCTTCGTGCTGATAACGTGTTAAAAAACTAAGCTCAAAATAACAATATAAAACAAGAAGATAAGTAGAATAAGAGAAGAAGAGATGACTTTCTTATTTCATCAAGTGTTCAAGTATGTACAATATCACTTCATCCTCTATTTATAGTATTATATAGAGGTATACAAAAGAATGTCATAAACATGACATTAAACATTTGAGATCATGGAGGAAGATCATGGGGAGGTTATGGAGGTATGGGAGTTACAACCATAATGGTAAAAAGTAGTGGGAGGATAATGGAGAAGAGTAGTGGTGTTATTCATTTAGGAGTTATGGACATATACCATAATATAATATAATATTTCATAACATTTCCAAATTTTTTTGGATATTTTTAATTGTAAACTGTTTGATATTTCTTACTTTTTTTGTAACATATTTAAAGCCTTATTTTAAAAATGAAGAAGTTATTCATTCGCACAAAAGTTATTTTGAATGGACGGAGTAATTATTTTGAAACAGACCCGGTTACTTGAAATCAACGGAAATTTTCAGATTTCAATTAGGGTTCATGAAAAAGGAAAAGGGAAGAACGTTTGAGAGACATATTTTCTGTTTTCAATTAGAAAATGAGAAAAAGAACCGTCTAGAGTGTTATTCAACCTCTATTTATATTCGAGTCATACTAAGTTGTAAAGAAACTAAATATGATACAAAAAATAATGGACTAGGCCCAATTACTACAGTTCGCTAGTGTTGGCCCAATCTTCAGGTAACTCCAATATGCTCCTCAAGTTGGATGGTGGACACACACCCAAACTGCCGGTCAATGTGCTAAGGTGCAAACCTGTCAAGATTTGGTAAAAATGTCAGCTAGTTATGAGTTAGTAGGAACATAAGACAAAGAAATGAGTCCATTTTCCAATTTGGTGCGAATCAAATGACAATCGACTTCGATGTGTTTGCTCGCTCATGGAACACTGGATTCTTGGCTATGTGAATTGCAGCTTGGTTGTAGCACAAGATTGAAACTGGGAGAATAATAGAGAGACCCAAATCATATAATAACCGGACTAACCAAGCCAACACATCCACCACTCTACTCATAGCTCATTATTCTGCCTAAGCTGATGACTGAGATACAATGTGTTGTTTTTTAGATTTCTAACTTATGAGACTACCACCCAATTGAATGCAAAAACTAGAAACAGAACGCCTACAGTCGGGGCAAGCTGCACAATCGATGTCACAACTAGCCAGCAAAGATAAATCAGTAAATTTATTCAATAAGACTCCAAAATCAGAAGTGGCCTTTAAGTATCGCCAAACATGTAAAGTGGCAGTCATATGTGAAACTATAGGTCTCTCTAAAAATTGACTTAAATGTTGGACAGCAAAATATAAATCTAGTCTTGTGTGAGTAAAAAATTTAGTTTCCCAACTAGACTCTTATAACTTTCAGGCTTCGGCAGTAGCTCTCCAACATCATAATGCAATTTGTGGTTCATTTTTAATGGACTAACAACGACAGAAACTTCAACACAATAGTATTTAGACAACAACTCACAGATAAACTTCTTCTGACACAAAAGGATACCTGACTTAAGATAACATACCTGAATACCCCAAAAAGTAATTAAGCAAGCCCAGGTCCTTAATGTTAGACACGTGTATATAATGTTCAAAGTTTTTACTAGACTTCAAAAATAGATAAATACAACTAAATATGAATACATTAATTACCAAAAGATCTAAAAAAGTTCATGTATTAAGCATAACTAAAATACTTATAATACAACTATATTTAATTACGTTATTTTCAGCACTTTTAAAAAATAGTAAATTTAAAGTGGACTCTTGAATCATGAGAATTTAAATACAAAAGTACATAAAAAATGAATGTATTCATAATAAGTGTAACGACCCGACCGGTCGTTTTGAGAGTTAGCACCTCGATTCCCTGATAACTGTTCTTCCCATGTCTTATTAGGTTAATGGAACGAGTCGGAGCGTTGAGTGATGAAAATTGGAGTATTTTTGGATATATAGTCCTTTAAGGTGAGCTTTAACCTTAGAAATCGGACCGTAGCGGGAGCTGTGTGAAGACGGATCCGGAATGGGAATCAGTTGACTCTGTTAGCTCCATTGGGTAATTTCGGGATTGAGAGCGTGTTCGGATTGTGTTTTCGAGGTCGTATGTAGATTTAGGCTTGAATTGACGAAAGTTAGAATTTCGGTGATTTCGGTCGATAGGTGGGATTTTGATATCGGACTGGGAACAGAATTCTGAATGCGACAGCAGGTCTGGAATGTCATTTATGACCTGTGTGCAAAATTTGAGGTCATTCAGACGAGTTTAGACGTGTTTCAGCGTCGAGGGTGAGTTCTTGAAAACAAAAATCATAAGTTCTTAGGCTTGAATCTATGCATTCTTGAGTATTTTGATGTTATGGGATGTATTCTTAAGGCTCGACCAAGTTTGAATAGGATTTTGGGGTCAGTTGGTGGTTTGGGTTGAGGTCCCGGGGGCCTCGGGGTTGTTCCGGATGCTTAACGGAGGAATTTTGGACTTGGAACTCAGCTGAACCAGATCTTCTTCTGGTGTTTCCGCACCTGCGATAGTATTCTCGCAGGTGCAAGCTCGCAGGAGTGGCCCCCTAGACGCAGGTGCGAGGTTGGGCCAGGCATTCCCAGTCTCCGCAGGTGCGATTGGAATTTCGCAGGTGCGGAGCCGCACCAGCGACAAAAGACCCGCAGGTGCGACCTCTGTCCAGCTTAAGTGGAACCCGCACCTGCGATGCCTTTTCCGCAGGTGCGGTACCGCAGGTGCTGTTGAAGGGACCGCAAGTGCGAGATCCCTGTGTGCTTAATTCTAAAATCCGAGGGTTCATGTTATTTCACCATTTTTGAGTTGTGGGAGCTCGGGAGAGGCGATTTTTGAGGGATGTTTCACTTGGGTGTTCGAGGTAAGTGACTTCTAAACACCATAGGTAAATTTTCATGTTCCTAATCGTAAATTCCACCCTTAAATTCGAGATTTTGAGTTGAAATTGGGGAAAATTGGAAGAAACTTCCTAGACCGATTTTTGGGGTTCTGATTGAGTATTTGACCTCCGATTTTAGAGATTTTCATATGGTTAGACTCGTGAGTGAATAAGGGTTCAGAAAATATAAATTTTACTCGATTCCGAGTCGTGGGCCCGAGGGGCGTTTTGCTCAATTTTCTAAACTTGCGCATTAGCTCCGAATTTATTAATTACTTTGATTTCTTGAATTTATATTTACATTATACCATCAAATTGAATAGATTTGGTCCACCCGGAGTTGGATACTCGTGGCAAGAGAGTGATTAGCGGTTGATTTTCATAGTTGAGGTAAGTGGCTTGCCTAACTCTGTGTTGGGGAATCTCCCTTAGGTATTTTTAACTGGGTTTGCTATAAAACCCCGTGTACGTGAGGTGACGAGCGCGTGCACGGGATATTTTCATTGAAATTCCATACTTCTTTCTACACAATACCTCATTTCCAACTCTATTATTACTGTTATCGGTTTGAACTGCATAATAACTTAAGATTTTATCCTGGTAAATTTATTTCTAATCGATATTTCAATCGTTACTATTATTTGAAACTGATTTAAGGATTTTACTTCGAGATTTCCAACTGGTTCTTTTTCCTAAAACCCTAAACCTACGCTATTTAGAGATTTTTCTTTACATTGCGTATATATATACGGGGATTGCGGGCATAGACATGAGCATTTCCCTCATACTGCATTGCATACAGGGATTGCGGGCATAGACCTGAGTCTTTCCCTCATACTGCATTGCATACAGGGATTGCGGGCATAGACCTGAGTCTTTCCCTCATACTGCATTGCATACAGGGATTGTGGGCATAGACCTGAGCATTTCCCTCATACTGCATTGCATACAGGGATTGCGGGCATAGACCTGAGCCTTTCCCTCATACTGCATTGCATACATAGGGATTGCGGGCGAAGACCTGAGCCTTTCCCTCATATTGCATTGCATCGCACCTTTACTTTCTTATAGAGCTTTATATATACTGCGTTGATCTGAGCATGTATTTATACTGTCCTAGCTAGTCTTTACTCATCATTTTTGTTGATTATCACCTGTTTTATTTACTTGCTTACTATATCTGTTATTTTGCAAATCTCAGTAGGGCCTCTACCTGACCTCGTCACTACTTGAGTGGGCTTAGGCTTGGCACTTACTGAGTAACGAATGTGGAGTACTCACGCCTCTCTGTGCATGTTTTCCCCATGTGCAGATCCAAGTCCTAGTACGCGGTATCTTAGCTAGCCAGCTGCAGCGGTATCAGGAGACTCGAGGTATAATCTTCAACATCCGCAGATCTCCGAGTCCCCTTCTTATCTTGATGTAGTAGAACTTGTAGATGAAACTATACAGTTTTTTTTTCCAGATGAACATATTGAGCCGTAGAGTTAGCTTGTGATGTATTGTGATATTCCGGGTTCTGGGTAAAGTAAATTGTGAATGCCGAGCGGCATCGACTTTATTATGATTTATATCACTTACTTCTATTCTACCTGTTTTATCTTAATTTTGTGTAAGGAATAGGCTTACCTAGTCGTCTAGACTAGGTGCCGTCACGAGACCCAGTCGGAGGGAGAATTGGGTCGTGACAAGTTGGTATCAGAGCGTCTAGATTCATAGGAGTCACAACATCACAAGCTGATTTATTAGAGTCTCGCGGATCGGTGTGGAGACGTCTGTACTTATCTTCGGGAGGCTATGTAACTGTTAAGAAAAAAATCATACTTCTTGGAATCTCTTCTCGTGATGGTTACTCCTACCAAAATTCTTAAACTCTACTCCATTCTTGCTTACAGATGGTTCGCGCCTGCACCGGACGTACCGACGATCAGGCACCCGAGCCCCCAGCCAGAGCCACCAGAGGCAGGGGTCGGGGTAGGGGACAAGCACGCGGTGCAGCCCGAGCACCGGCTAGAAAAGTGGCAGAGGATCCCCCAGCAGCTACAGATGGAGGGGCACCGGAGGTTCCCGCTATTACTCCAGCCCTCCAGGAGACCTTAGCTCAGTTCTTGAGTGCCTTCAGTACTCTGTCTCAGGCGGGGTTACTTCCGATAGCCCCAGTTACATCCCAGGCTGGGGGATGGGCATAGACTCCCGCAGCACGTACTCTTGAGTAGAGGGTTCACATGGGGCAGGCCCCAAAGTATATTCCTATGCCTCCAACAGCTCCAGTTCAGCTTGAGGCCAGGGCAGCTGCATCGGAGTCTGAGCAGCTCCGTCTTGAGAGGTACAAGAAGTACCACCCACCTGAGTTCAGCGGTTTAGCTTCAGATGACGCTCTGGGTTGTCTTGAGGAGTGTCATCGCATCCTTCGTACCATGGGTATTGTGGAGACGAGTGGGGTCTCTTTCACTACTTTTCAGCTGAGAGGAGCAGCCTATCAGTGGTGGCGTGCATTTGAGCTTAGTAGTCCGGACGAGGTAGCCTTACTTACTTGGGCTCAGTTTTCTGATATGTTCTTGCTGGAATTTGTCCCTCAGAGTATCAGGGATGCTTGGCGTACGGAGTTGAATTTGCTACACCAGGGTACTATGACTGTGTCAGAGTATGCAGTCCGGTTCAGTGACTTGGCACGACATGCATCAGCTTTGGTATCTACTGTTAGAGAGAGAGTTCGTCGTTTTATTGAGGGACTCCATCCTAGCATTCGTACCAGTATGGACAGGGAGTTGGAGACTGATATCACTTATCAGTAGGCCGTGAGCATTGCTAGGAGGATTTAGAGTATGTTGACCCGGGACAGAGAGGAGAGAGAGGCCAAAAGGTCTCGAGAGATGAGTCATTTCTCAAGAGCTCGTGCACCAGCAGCACGCTTTGGTAGGGGTTTTGTGAGTCGCCCGGTACATTCAGCTCTTCCAACAGCCAGTGGTTTTCCAGCACCTCCTAGACCCCGGGAGCCTTATTATGCACCACCAGTATCTCAGGCACCTCCTGCTCGAGGTGCTATCACCGGCCAGTCCAGTAGGCCAGTTCAGAGTCAGCAGCAGCAGCAGCAGCCACGCCCTCAGAGGGGTTGTTTTGGATGTGGTGACCCTCGTCATGTGATCAAGGATTGCCCTAGAGTTAGGAGGGGTGCACCACCAGAGACTTATCAGGTTCCACGTCTGCCACCAGGTCCCCCAGCCATACTTCCAGCCCCAGCTACTACCCCACCATCTCAGGTAGCTCGAGGTGGAGGTTGGGGAGGACGAGGTCATCCTAGAGGGGGAGGTCAGGCCAGATACTATGCTCTTCTAGCTCGATCCGAGGCCATTGCTTCAGATTCAGTCATCACAGGTATTGTCCCCGTTTTTCATAGGGATGCATTGGTATTATTTGATCCAGGTTCCACATATTCATATGTATCATCTTATTTCACCTCTAATTTGGGGATATCTCGGGATTCTTTGAGTTCCCTTGTATATGTTTCTACTCCTGTGGGAGATTCTCTTGTTGTGGACCGCATATATCGGTCATGTTTGATTTCTATCAGTGGTTTTGAGACCAGGGCTGATTTATTATTACTCAGTATGGTAGATTTTGATGTTATTTTGGACATGGACTGGTTTTCGCCCCACTATGCTATTCTTGATTGTCACCACAAAACCATGACGCTAGCTATGCCAGGATTTCCGAGGTTAGAGTGCAGGGGTTCACTAGAGTATACTCATCGTCGAGTCATCTCTTTTCTTAAGGCTCAGCGGATGGTTGCAAAAGGGTGTGATGCTTATTTGGCCTATGTGAGAGATGTTAGTGCCGACACCCCTACAGTTGATTCAGTCCCAGTTGTGAGGGATTATCCCGATGTTTTTCCAGCTGACCTTCCGGGTATGCCGCCCGACAGAGACATTGACTTTAGCATTGATTTATTGCCTGACACTCAGCCTATTTCCATTCCTCCCTATCGCATGGCTCCTCCTGAGTTGAAGGAGTTGAAGGAACAGTTACAGGAATTGCTTGATAAGGGGTTCATCAGGCCCAGTGTATCGCCTTGGGGTGCCCCGGTGCTGTTTGTGAAAAAGAAGGATGGGACGATGCGGATGTGTATTGACTACAGACAGCTGAATAAGGTGACAGTGAAGAATAGGTACCCATTGCCCCGCATTGATGACTTGTTTGATCAGCTCCAGGGTGCCAGAGTATTCTCTAAGATTGATCTTCGTTCGGGTTATCATCAGTTGAAGATTCGGGAGTCGGACATCCTAAAGACTGCTTTCCGGACTAGATATGGTCACTACGAGTTCCTTGTTATGTCATTCGGGATGACCAACACCCCAGCAGCTTTCATGCACCTGATGCACAGCGTATTTCGGCCTCATCTTGATACTTTCGTCATTGTATTCATTGACGACATTCTGGTATATTATCGGTCACGAGAGGACCATGAGCAGCACTTGAGGACTGTGTTTTAGACCTTAAGAGAGAAGAAGTTGTATGCCAAGTTCTCTAAGTGTGAATTTTGGCTTGATTCTGTGGCATTCTTAGGCCATGTGGTATCTTCGGATGGGATCAAGGTAGATCCGAAGAAGGTAGAGGCAGTGCAAAGTTGGCCCTGACCGTCTTCAGCTACTGAGATCCGTAGTTTCCTTGGTTTGGCCGGGTATTATCGTCGTTTCGTGGAGGATTTTTCATCCATTTCAGCACCCATGACTAGATTGACCCAGAAGGGCGCACCTTTTATTTGGACTGAGGAGTGTGAGGAGAGCTTTCAAAAGCTCAAGATAGCCCTGACTACAGCTCCAGTGTTAGTACTACCTACCGGTTCGGTGTCCTATACAGTCTATTGTGATGCTTCCAAGATTGGCTTGGGAGCGGTGTTGATGCAGGACGGTAGGGTGATTGCCTACGCGTCCAGACAATTGAAGGTACATGAGAAAAATTACCTTGTTCACGATCTTGAGTTGGCAGCAATTGTTCACGCCCTGAAGATATGGCGTCATTATATATACGGTGTTCCCTGTGAGATATATACGGATCACCAGAGTTTGCAGCACATATTCAGGCAGAAGGATCTCAATTTGCGTCAGCATAGGTGGTTGGAGTTACTCAAGGATTATGACATCACCATATTATACCACTCGGGGAAGGCCAATGTGGTGGCCGATGCCCTGAGTCGCCGGGCGGAGAGCTTGGGTAGTTTGGCATATCTTCATGCAGCTGAGAGGCCCTTATCTTTGGATGTTCAGTCTTTAGCCAGCCAGTTCGTGAGGTTGGACCTTTCTGAGGCTCACCGGGTTTTCGCTTGTGTTGTTGATCGATCTTCTCTTTATGACTGCATTCGAGAGTGCCAGTATGATGATCCCGACCTTTGAGCTCTTCGGGATAGAGTTCAGCGGGATGGTGTCATAGATATGACCATAGATGATGATGGTGTGTTAAGACTGCAGAGCCGTATTTGTGTACCTGACGTAGATGGACTGCGGAGGTTGATCCTTGAGGAGGCCCATAGCTCGCGGTACTCCATTCATCCCGGTACTGCGAAGATGTACCAGGATCTGAGACAGCACTACTGGTGGCGGAGGATGAAAAAGGATATTGTGGAGTTCGTAGCCAGATGCCTCAATTGTCAGCAGGTCAAGTGTGAGCATCAGAGACCGGGAGGATTACTTCAGCAGATGAGGCTTCCAGAGTGGAAGTGGGAGCGGATTACCATGGATTTTTTGGTTGGACTTCCCCGGACATTGAGGAAGTATGATGCCATTTGGGTGATTGTGGACTGGCTGACCAAGTCAGCCCATTTCATTTCGGTGTTGACTACATATTCCTCGGAGAGGTTGGCTCAGATCTACATGCGGGAGATATTCCGGTTGCATGGTGTGCCGGTATCTATTATTTCAGATCGAGGTCCTCAGTTCACCTCGCACTTCTGGAGAGCCTTGCATAGTGAGCTGGGTACCCAGATTGATCTCAGTACAGCATTCCAACCCTAGACGGACGGGCAGTCTGAGCGCACTATTCAGATTTTGGAGGATATGCTCTGTGCTTGTGTGATGGATTTTGGAGGATCATGGGATAAGTACTTGCCCCTTGCAGAGTTTGCTTATAATAATAGCTATCAGTCCAGCATTCAGATGGCGCCGTTTGAGGCTTTATATGGTAG
Source organism: Nicotiana undulata (assembly GCA_005239495.1). Taxonomy (NCBI): domain Eukaryota; kingdom Viridiplantae; phylum Streptophyta; class Magnoliopsida; order Solanales; family Solanaceae; genus Nicotiana; species Nicotiana undulata. Next base: position 32,639 of record ML297799.1, read on the forward strand.
GCGGTGTAGGTCTCCAGTTGGATGGTTCGAGCCGGGTGAGGCCCGATTATTGGGTATAGATTTGGTTCAGGATGCCTTGGACAAGGTAAAGGTGATTCACGATAGACTTCGCACAGCTCAGTCCAAGCAGAAGAGTTATGCAGATCGGAGAGTTCGCGACTTGGCATTCATGGTTGGTGATCGGGTTTTGCTTCGGGTATCACCCATGAAGGGCGTCATGAGATTTGGAAAGAAGGGTAAGCTGAGTCCGAGGTTCATTGGCCCTTTTGAGATACTGCAGCGGGTTGGGGAGGTTGATTATGAGTTGGATTTGCCTCCCAACCTAGCATATGTTCATCCGGTATTCCACGTGTCCATGCTCCGGAAGTATCATGGTGATCCGACTCATGTTTTGGATTTCAGCTCAGTTCAGTTGGACAAGGATCTATCATACGTTGAGGAGCCTGTGGCCATTTTGGAAAGGCAGGTTAGAAAGCTCAGGTCGAAGGATATTGCTTCGGTCAAGGTACAGTGGAGGGGTCATCCGGTCGAGGAGGCGACTTGGGAGACCGAGCAAGACATGCGGAGTCAGTACCCTCATCTATTCACAGCTTCAGGTATGTCTCTATACTCGTTCGAGGACGAACGATTTTCTTAAGAGGGGGAGAATGTAACGACCTGGCCGGTCGTTTTGAGAGTTAGCGCCCCGATTCCCTGATAATTGTTCCTCCCATATCTTATTAGGTTAATGGAACGAGTCGCAGCGTTGAGTGATGAAAATTGGAGTTTTTTTGGACATATAGTCCTTTAAGGTGAGCTTTAACCTTAGAAATTGGACCGTAGCGGAAGCTGTGTGAAGACGGATCCGAAATGGGAATCTGTTGACTCTGTTAGCTCAGTTGGGTGATTTTGGGATTGGGAGCGTGTTCGGATTGTGTTTTCGAGGTCGGATATAGATTTAGGCTTGAATTGGCGAAAGTTAGAATTTTGGCAATTTCGGTCGATAGGTGGGATTTTGATACCAGACTCGGAACGGAATTCCAAAAGGAACATCAGGTCCGGAATGTCATTTATGAACTGTGTGCAAAGTTTGAGGTCATTCGGACAAGTTTAGACGTGTTTCGGCGTCGAGGGTGAATTCTTGAAAAAAATTAAATTCCTAAGTTCTTAGGCTTGAATCTATGCATTCTTGAGTATTTTGATGTTATGGGACGTGTTTTTAAGGCCCGGCCAAGTTTGAATAGGATATTGGAGTCAGTTGGTGGTTTTGGTTGAGGTCCCGGGGGCCTCGGGGTTGTTCCAGATTCTTAAAGGAGGAATTTTGGACTTGGAACTCAGCTGAACCAAATCTTCTTCTGGTGTTTCCGCACCTGCGATGGAATTCCCGCAGATGCGAGCTCGCAGGAGCGGCCCCCTAGCCGCAGGTGCGAGGTTGGGCATGGCCTTCCCAGTCTCCGCAGGTGCGATTGGAATTCCGTAGGTGCGGAGCCGCACCAGCGATAAAAGGCCCGCAGGTGCGACCTCTGTCCAGCTTAAGTGAAACCCGCACCTGCGATGCCTTTTCCGCAGGTGCGGTATCGCAGGTCCGGTACCGCAGGTGCGAGATCCCTGTGTGCTTAATTCTAAAATCTGAGGGTTCATGTTATTTCACCATTTTTGAGTTGTGGGAGCTCGGGAGAGGCGATTTTTGAGGGACTTTTCACTTGGGTGTTCAAGGTAAGTGACTTCTAAACACCATAGGTAAATTTTCATGTTCCTAATCGTAAATTCCACCCTTAAATTCGAGATTTTAAGTTGAAATTGGGGAAAATTGGAAGAAACTTCCTAGACCGATTTTTGGGGTTCTGATTGAGTATTTGACCTTCGATTTGAGAGATTTTTATATGGTTAGACTCGTGAGTAAATAAGGGTTCAGAAAATATAAATTTTACTCGATTCCGAGACGTGGGCCCGAGGGGCGTTTTGCTCAATTTTCTAAACTTGTGCATTAGCTCCGAATTTATTAGTTCCTTTGATTTCTTGAATTTATATTTATATTATACCATCAAATTGAATAGATTTGGGCCACCCGGAGTTGGATACTCGTGGCAAGAGAGTGATTAGCGGTTGATTTGCACAATTGAGGTAAGTGTTTTGCCTAACTCTGTGTTGGGGAATCTCCCTTAGGCATTTTTAACTGGGTTTGCTATAAAACCCCGTGTACGTGAGGTGACGAGCGCGTGCACGGGATATTTTCATTGAAATTCCATACTTCTTTCTACACAATACCTTATTTCCAACTCTATTATTACTGTTATCGGTTTGAACTGCATAATAACTTAAGATTTTATCCTGGTAAATTGATTTCTAACCGATTTTCCAATCGTTACTACTATTTGATACTGATTTAAGGAGTTTACTCCGAGATTTCCAACTGGTTCTTTTTCCTAAAACCCTAAAACTACGCTATTTAGAGATTTTTCTTTACATTGCGTATATATATACGGGGTTGCGGGCATAGACCTGAGCCTTTCCCTCATACTGCATTTCATACAGGGATTTCGGGCATAGACCTGAGCCTTTCCCTCATACTGCATTGCATACATAGGGATTGCGGGCGGAGACCTGAGCCTTTCCCTCATATTGCATTGCATCGCACCTTTACTTTCTTACAGAGCTTTATATATACTGTGTTGATCTGAGCATGTAGTTATACTGTCGTTGATAGTCTTTACTCATCATTTTTGTTGATTATCACCTGTTTTATTTACTTGCTTACTAAATCTGTCATTCTGCAAATCTCAGTAAGGCCTCTACCTGACCTCGTCACTACTTGACTTGGGTTAGGCTTGGCACTTACTGAGTACCGAATGTGGAGTACTCACGCCCTTCTATGCATGTTTTCCCCATGTGCAAATCCAGGTCCTAGTACGCGGTATCCCAGCTAGCCAGCAGCAGCAGTATCAAGAGACTCGAGGTATAATCTGCAACGTCCGTAGATCTCCGAGTCCCCTTCTTATCTTGATGTAGTAGAACTTGTAGATGAAACTATACGGTTTTTTTTTTCCAGATGTACATATTGAGCCGTAGAGTTAGCTTGTGATGTATTGTGATATTCCGGGTTCTGGGTAAAGTAAACTATGAATGCCGAGCAGCATCGACTTTATTATGATTTATATCACTTACTGCTATTCTACCTGTTTTATCTTAATTTTGCGTAAGGAATAGGCTTACCTAGTCGTCTAGACTAGGTGCCATCACGAGACCCAGACGGAGGGAGAATTGGATCGTGACAATAAGAGTTGGAATATGATAAAAAACGCATTCATGTATTTCTAAACAAAAAGGATGCATAAAACCATGATCAATTCAGTAATAAGCTGAAAATACAATCTGTAAAACAGAAAACTTTTCTACAACTATGTTCACTGAAGTATACGATTCTGTGATTTGCCTAACAATCTTTGTCGATACTTCATTGCCGCTTATTGCATTGACGTCTAACTTCTGCAGAGCATAGTCCCAAAGGAGTGCATCATATCTTAGCCAGAGTAAATTAGGATCGAAGGTTGTTTGTGAACTAATCAACAAGTTCTCAAAAATACTTTGCATGTGTTGCGACATACAACACATAATACCTGAAAAAAAGTAGATTGACAACAGTTAAATACAATGCGCGTATATATATATATATATATATATATATATATATATATATATAAAATACAAGAATTAAAAAAAATATTGAATGCATACATGCTCCCAGATCTTTGTTGTGGCACATTTGAAGCAAACACAAAATCAAAAGTGTCAGTTTGTGCCTTGTCATTGTATGCTGGTTCCCGAGACCATTCTATGCTTTGCTTGTTTCTATAAAAATCACTAATTAATAGGAGTCAAGCTTAGCAAGCTTAAAAATACAGATGAATACAATTAGGTTGGTATATTACTTTAATTATTTTTAATGTAGGCTATTTATGCGTTCAAATACATATAAATACATGTATATATTAAATATATTATTTTTATTGTATACAAATTACGGTACATACAAAACAGTGAATACATAAATACAGAACTCAGTCATGAATAGATCAACATACACTGATTATAACAAAAATTAAAACTTTGAGTTATGGTAATACTGATAGAACTGTTGGTGTATTTAAAAGTGTTGTTGTATGAACTCAAGTACATATAAATATATCTAATTACAAAAAATGAAAATCACTATACAAACTAAAATCAGAGTATCCAGACTCATACTTATAAACACATCTACAAATACATTGTCCTTCCATGTGTCCGAGATACTTCTAGCAACCTCTTTTCCCTTGCTCCTGAAGCAACATCGATAAGTTTTCTTCTCTTTTCCATATTTAAGTTTTGTATAGAAACTTGAGGAACATCAAGAACTGTTGATATTTTTTAAGATTTCTCATCTTGACCTTGTTTATAGGGTCATTGCGTATTTTTGTTCGCTTTTCGGCTTCCATGGTTTTTGATGAACCTACAAATACAGGTTCCTCTTGAGTGATTCGCAAATCGAAATATGGCCCCAACAAATTTGAGTGATTTAGTGGGTCCTTTTCAGACTTGTTGAATCAGCCATTGAAGACGATATTTGACATTTTCTGCTGAAAAACTAACAATGGTGAATTTTTTTTAAAAAAAAAAAAAGAGTGAAGAGAAAAAGAAGAAGCGTGAACCGGATAAAAATAACACTTAAGAAATAGATGCTTAGAGTGATTCAGTAAAATAAGATAAGAGTAAAAGAAAGCAGAGATATGCAAACCAAGCTGCCTCCAGTCGGTGTCTCGAGCTGGCCGAGATAGGGCCTCGAGGTCAAGTTACAATGTTAACGGCGAGTGTACGATGGAGGTCTGATAGTATCGAGGGCCTCGAAAGTGGATCTTTATGATTAATGACGGGTAATAAATGAGGAATAATCAATGAAATGCACTAAATGCAAGCAACAAATCAACAAAGAGACAATAGAGAGTGTTTGAGTTAGAGAGCAGGGAATGTTTTTGTTCTTGTATTGAATATCATGTATGTTACAAAACGACAAGGGTCCCTTAATGTGGGAGGGGGGGATCTCAACATAGTACATATGCATTTATTATAAAGAAGAGCAGTTGGTACAGCTATTTAATGTCACAATACGGACTTGTATTATTCTTGCAGACTTGGTCAGCTTTAACCATTTGGGAATTTCCCGCTTGTCCATGATAGTTGCCGATTTACACAGCCCCGAGGTCGATCATAGGGAATCTACGATGTGCTCCATCGGGGTCGAACCTCGAGCTGTGTCTCGAGCCTTTTGAAGACGGGCTATGAAGTGCCACAATAATCATAAAATCAGACTCTCTGATTTTAGCCGTATACAAAAACCCTTACTGTTCTCCTTTTCGTAATTACCATAAGAATGACTATTATTATTTTGGTCTTTGGCACGCCAACGTTCATTGGTCAACCACTTGTATTCGTTTAGACTTATTATGCACCGCTAGCTACACATTAACTTCAAGAATAGAGCAAATCAAGTGGGACAAGCTTCATACTTTTTCATGAAAAATACATTATTTGCATTAGTCATCATTATATAACCAATACGGTGCATTGGGACTCAAACTCAATGTCTCACCCATATAAAGGCATGTTATGCCATAATGAGTTGGGACTCGAACCCACTCTTATCATCATAGTGCACCACAAATCAAACCAAATGCCTTATTCTCATACAATGGCATAATAAGCCAAGTGGACTCGCCCTTGAATCTACCATGATATATTACTTTCTAATGATCAGTTATTTTTGTCCGAACTTTAGTAAGAGTTCGCATGGATATTTTTCACGAACAACCACATGATCTAATATAAAGGGAATAAAACTATCTTATTCATACAAAATTTATTTGAACTACAACATAAATTTAAATTCTTTTTATTTTTAAAATTAATTAAAAACCTTCCCAATAATTAACAATTTCAAAATCTTGGCTTGCAAACTGTCGGAGTAGTATATATGGGAGATGACATCAAGACATCGGAATATGCTCTTGTTTGCAACTCGAAAGAAAAGGTACTCCGTATATATACATCTGCACAAATAAAACTAAATTGCTAAGTAACACAAATTAGACCAAGTCTTAAATACTAAAGTAAGTTAATTGTAGAATTCATGGAAATTGAAAAATGATACTCCTTGTATAATAGAAGCAAACATAACATTGATATGGCATACGAGATGCCCAGATTTCCGTAGGCTAAACCAAATTGATTCATGGTTGTCGGCCTCCATTATCAAATAAGTTATCTTCACTTGGTTAGTGCTTCGTGCTGATAACGTGTTAAAAAACTAAGCTCAAAGTAACAATATAAAACAAGAAGATAAGTAGAATAAGAGAAGAAGAGATAACTTTCTTATTTCATCAAGTGTTCAAGTATGTACAATATCACTTCATCCTCTATCTATAGTATTACATAGAGGTATACAAAAAAATGTCATAAACATGACATTAAACATTTGAGATCATGGAGGAAGATCATGGGCAGGTTATTGAGGTATGGGAGTTACAACCATAATGGTAAAAAGTAGTGGGAGACTAATGGAGAAGAGTAGTGGTGTTATTCATTTAGGAGTTATGGACATATACCATAATATAATATTTCATAACATTTCCAATTTTTTTTTGGATATTTTTAATTGTAAATTGTTTGATATTTCTTACTTCTTTTTTTTGTAACATATATAAAGCCTTATTTTAAAAATGAAGAAGTTATTCATTCGCACAAAAGTTATTTTGAATGGACGGAGTAATTATTTTGAAACAGACCCGGTTACTTGAAATCAACAGAAATTTTTAGATTTCAATTAGGGTTCATGAAAAAGAAAAAGGGAAGATCGTTTGAGAGACATATTTTCTGTTTTCAATTCAAAATGAGCAAAATAACCGTCTAGAGTGTTACTTAGCCTCTATTTATATTTGAGTCATACTAAGTTGTAAAAACAAAAGATACTAAATCTGATACAAAAAAATAATGGACTAGGCCCAATTACTGCAGCTCGCTAGTGTTGGCCCAATCTTCAGGTAACTTCAATATGCCTCCTAAGGTTGGATGGTGGACACACACCCAACTTGTCGGTCAATGTGCTAAGGTGAAAACCTGTCAAGATTTGGTAAAAATATCAGCTAGTTGTGAGTTAGTAGGAACATAAGACAAAGAAATAAGTATATTTTTCAATTTGGTGCGAATGAAATTACAGTCGACTTCGATGTGTTTGCTCACTCATGGAACACTGGATTCTTGGCTATGTGAATTGCAGCTTGGTTGTAGCACAAGATAGAAACTGGGAGAATAATAGAGAGACCTAAATCATATAATAACCGGACTAACCAAGCCAACACATCCACCACTCTACTCATAGCTCTTTATTCTGCCTAAGCTGATGACAGAGAAACAATGTACTGTTTTTTAGATTTCTAACTTATGAGACTACCACCCAATTGAATGCAAAAACTAGAAATAGAATGCCTATAGTCGGGGCAAGCTGCCCAATCGATGTCACAACTAGCTAGCAAAGATAAATCAGTAAAATTATTCAACAGGACTCCAAAATCAGAAGTGCCCTTTAAGTATCGCAAGACATGTAAAGCGGAAGTCATATGTAAAACTATAGGTCTCTGTAAAAATTGACTTAAATGTTGGACAGCAAAATATAAATCTAGTCTTGTGTGAATCAAAAAATTTAGTTTCCCAACTAGACTCTTATAACTTTCAGGCTTCGGCAGTAGCTCTCCAACATCATAATGCAATTTGTGGTTCATTTTTAATGGACTAACAATGACAGAGACTTCAACACAATAGTATTCAGACAACAACTCGCAGATAAACTTCTTCTGACACAAAAGGATACCTGACTGAAGATAACAGACCTGAATACCCCAAAAAGTAATTAAGCAAGCCTAGGTCCTTAATGTTAGACACGTGTATATACTGTTCAAAGTTTTTACTAGACTTCAAAAATAGATAAATAACTAAATATGAATATATTAATTACCGAAAGATCTAAAAAATTTCATGTATTAAGCATAACTAAAATACTGATAATACAACTATATTTAATTACGTTATTTTCAGCACTTTTAAAAAATAATAAATTTAAAGTGGATTCTTGAATCATGAGAATTTAAATACAAAAGTACATAAAAAATGAATGTATTCAAAATAAAAGTTGCAATAAGATAAAAAACGCATTCATGTATTTCTAAACAAAAAGGATGCATAAAACCATGATTAATTCAGTAATAAGCTTAAAATACAATCTGTAAAACAGAAAACTTTTCTACAACTATGTTCACTGAAGTATAAGATTCTGTAATTTGCCTAACAATCTTTATCGATACTTCATTGCCGCTTATTGCATTGGCGTCTAACTTCTGCATAGCATAGTCCCAAAGGAGTGCATCATATCTTAGCCAGAGGAAATTAGGATCAAAGGCTGTTTGTGAACCAATCAACAAATTCTCAAATACTTTGCATGTGTTGCGACATACAATACATAATACCTGAAAAAAGTAGATTGACAACAGTTAAATACAATGCGCATATATATATATATATATATATATATAATACAAGAATAAAAAAAATATTGAATGCATACATGCTCCCAGATCTTTGTTGTGGCACATTTGAAGCAAACACAAAATCAAAAGTGTCAGTTTGTGTCTTGTCATAGTATGCTGGTTCCCGAGACCATTCTATGCTTTGCTTGTTTCTATAAAAATCACTAATTAATAGGAGTCAAGCTTAGCAAGCTTAAAAATACAGATGAATACAATTAGGTTGGTATATTACTTTAATTATTTTTAATGTAGGCTATTTATGCGTTCAAATACATATAAATACATGTATATATTAAATATATTATTTTTATTGTATACAAATTACGGTACATACAAAACAGTGAATACATAAATACAGAACTCAGTCATGGATACATCAACATACACTGATTATAAAAAAAGTAAAACTTTGAGTTATGGTAATACTGATAGAACTGTTGGTGTATTTAAAAGTGTTGTTGTATGAACTCAAGTACATATAAATATATCTAAGTACAAAAAATGAAAATCACTATACAAACTAAAATCAGAGTATCCGGACTCATACATATAAATATATCTACAAATACCTTGTCCTTCCGTGTGTCCGAGATACTTCTAGCAACCTCTTTTCCCTTGCTCTCTGAAGCAACATCGATAAGTTTTCTTCTCTTTTCCATATTTAAGTTTTGTATAGAAACTTGAGGAACATCAAGAACTGTTTATTTTTTTGAAGATTTCTCATCTTGACCTTGTTTATAGGGTCATTGCGTATTTTAGTTCGCTTTTCGGCTTCCATGGTTGTTGATGAACCTACAAATACAGGTTCCTCTTGAGTGATTCGCAAATCGAAAGATGGCCCCAACAAATTTGAGTGCTTTAGTGGGTATACCCCGTGTAACCCTTTTCAGACTTGTTGAATCAGCCATTGAAGACGATATTTGACGTTTTCTGCTGAAAAACTAACAATGGTGGGAAAAAAATTAAAAAAAAAGAGTGAAGAGAAAAAGAAGAAGCGTGAACCAGCTAAAAATAACACTTACCACGAATTTTTGGAGTAAAAACGTTAAATGTGAGAGAGCATCATGCTTCAACAATCAGCACAATCTTGTGAGATAGAGGTCGTGGAGAGAAAAAATTTGAGAGAGAATGTAAGAGAGAAACGTTGATCGTGGAAACTTTGAGAAAGAATAACAAAAAGAAAGAGATCTCTAGAGAGTGTGTGTTTAACGCCTTTACGATAGTATATATCATAAATATCTATTTTGCTATTAAAAATAAAAAAATGTCATAGTAAATAATATTTTAAACTGATTTGACTTATTATAAATGGATGTCTGCCTTTATTATAGGAGGTAAAATTTTCTTCTTATATGGACGGAGTAATTATTTATTTTGAATCCCATCACTGTTTCAGTCAAATCAAGTACTTTGAAGTTCTTCTCAAAACAAATCAAAAGCTACTTGAAGATCAGACTTTATCAAGGTGGAAAATTCTGAAATATACAGTGATCGAGCTTCATGAAAAGTTAAGTTGCAACAAAAGAAAAATAGAAGTTATAAATACGACAAAAAGTTAATCAAATAATTACATTGACTCAATTTTGTACTACTTTTCACGTCATTATGGTGGTGTTGTTCAACATGAAATCGGTCAGTTGTTTTCCACTTTCACCAATAATGATCTGTAACTTGAACTTTAAGAAGAGTTTTATGTGGATTTATATATATTAAAATGAATTCATTTGTAGTTATTAGTCGACTAAATGGGAAGATCAGACGACGTTGTCGGCTCAACTAATGCAATAAAACTTTGAATTTACTTTGAATTCATGCACCAAAAGAAAACATAGTCCTAGGTAGTACAATGATGAGAATCTACTAACGTGCTCTCCACACACTATAATTTTATAATTAAAAAATTAACATCCTTGTATGCACTAGTCATCCATCGATGTTAATTCTTTTTTGTCTTATTTTTGTTGTTTCCCCCCCTATTTTTTTCCTTATTGTATAATGAAAGACTGCCAACCTTAAAAACTACACCATGGTTTGTCAAAGCAATATATAAGGTTGATTTGTCAATATTTCAAGTTCGTTGAGGTCAATCTTCAGTATTATGTACTTGAACTCTTTCGCTTTATGTGGGTAATGTCGAGGTTCTTTATACTCCTTGTTATTTTATTAATTGCTTGTTTATAATCTCCTTGTAATTGATTGAAATGGAGGTTAAATATTGTGCTATTAATTCTCTTTGTAATTCTTTCTGACCGAAAATAAATATTTTGGCTTCACACATCTACTATTCTTTGGAATAAATAAATAGATTTCAAATTACAACAGCAACAATAACAAACCTTTGTTCATGTAAAGCGGAACTATCGTACTCCACCTCCATTTTTTTGAGCATCTTCTTTGCCTTAAAAATAACATTAAACAACCTAGTGAGTCACTCCAAACCTGCCCGCCCCGTGCTCTTCTAGACTCCACCGGGATTTCGTCTGGCCCCATTGCTCTGCCCTGCATATCTTATGCATCGCTCCTTCCACCTCCTCTACCGTAATCCGCTTACATTATCCAAAATCCCGCCGACTCTCGGAGTGCTCCAACTCACCCGGTACAATGTATCTATCCCCCTCCTCATTTAACAATTTATGAAAGTATGTCTGCCATCTTCTCCTAATGAGTGCCTCATCCATCAACACTTTACCCAAAATAGATTTCAAATTGATATAAATAATTAAAACGAACTCAATCTGATCTGTTGTGATGAGAGTTAGGGAGCAGATTTGAGTCACTCGTGTGCCAGGAACCAAAACTTAATAAAAGGATGAAAATCATTGACATCCCTTCACTTTGCTTATCAAACTCTTCCTGCAGCTTCGAACAATTGACATTCTCCTCCTTCTAACATAATTTAAATTGTAGGTATATCACCCTTGTAAAATATAAGCATAATAGAATTTATAAATATAGAGGGGATTAAAATTGTTAAGGGCAAAATAGATATTGCATAAGATAGGAGGAGGAGAAGGTCATATGCTTAAAGTTGGAGAATGGAGAATGATAGCTCAAATTAAAGTTGAAGGAAGAATTTAATTTTTAAGTAAAGTTGAGAAATTTATATGATTTCACCCCTTAATCAAATAAGTTCTAACCTTTGAATTAAAAATAGAAAAGAATTCTAACTTTGAATAGCATTAAGTTTTTAATAATTGAGCATGGTCTGATCAATAGAAATGATTGTTGAATCAAATTCATAGACACCCCCCACCCACCCACCCCACCCCCCAAAGGGCAAAAATCGGAATATGAAAGTCTGCATTTTGAATTTTGGTATAAATTCAGATATTATCTTTGTTGAACTATTTTTAAAACTAATCCACATAATATATACTCTCTATTTCAAATTAAATGGGTGCTTTCCTTTTTAGTATGTTCCAAAATAAATAATTCATTTCTAATTTTAGAAATAATTCAACCTTAAATTCTTTAATTTTTATAATACAAATGTCATGCCCCACAAAGTTTTTACCCCTGAAGTTTTTAAGACTACAAATTTCAAAAATCTTTTTATTTTTCTAAACTCCGTGTCTAATTAAACTACCTCATCTGAATTGAAACGGAGTGAGTATTAGAAAAGTTCGTAATTTACATGGTATTATCACAACTATTTGTTTGATGAAGTGCACTTTAAAAATATGGTCTTGGTGACAACTAGTAATTGGATTGGCCGACAACTGTTATTGTGACGTGGTGGTTGCGCAATCATTGTGGTTAGTGGATGAGGTTGGTGGTGATGTTCATGCAACGATAATTGGTGGTGGTTTGAGAATTGAGATGGTGGCAAAAGGTAATGGTTGTACGACAGACGCTAGTAACTGAGGACGATGGTTCGTAGTGATGGTTATGCAATAGACGCTAAATGTCGAGACAACTTGTAGACTTGTAGTAAAGATGGATGGTGGTGGGTGGCAGTGACGGACTATGGAAGTGGTTGGCGGCATAGCGGTTGTGTAGTGAGGTTAGCACCAGTGGCGGATCAGAATTTTAAATGTCAAAAATATAAATAATTAGATACATTGAAAAATCAAGAGGAGTCAATGTATAGTAAACTTACATAAAATAAAAAAAATATCTGACAAAATAATATAAATTTCCGATGAAGGATTATCACCTGACACCTCTTGATTCAATGTTGCTCCGCCGCTGATTAGCATTGATGATGGCTAGCGGTGAAGATTGTGTGGTGGTAACTAACGAAGAAGGTGGTAGTGTTAGCGATGACTGATGATGGTAATTGTACATAGTAATGGTAAAAAATCACATTAAGTATAAATATTAAATAAATGACAGATTAATAATTTTAACATTCTTTAAATATTTGAATAAGCCAATAACTTAAAAATAAATAAATAGTTATTATAAAGAAAAAAACAAATACACTTAAAAATCGAAATAAATTAGACTTAAAATATCTGCAGTGTCAGAAGTGCGGTAGTCGTAGTACACTCTTTAATATTGTAATAAGGAAAATACAGAGCACCCAGTCAAATTGGTAGCAGCCTCTCCTAATTAAATAAAGAAAGAAAAAGTCATAAATCATGATATCTCTGACTACAAAATTCTTACTCTCGTGCTCCCTATTTGTATATCTTCAAAGTTGGAACGCTGAAAGCGAAGCAAAATAGTCAAAAGACAAATGAACAAAAAGGACCGTTGAATATTCCATGCAAAAAAAAAAAAAAAGGTTTCAATTTTGATTATATATTTGCTGACTGATAATTAATTGACTAAATTAGATTAATCAGTTCAGTATTTTAAAATTAAAATTAAAATATTCAAAAATTATACGAAAAATATTACTATAAGTTACATTTTTGCGCATGTCAATATAATTAAAAAATATATTTTAGAATATGTGTCAAAATTTGTATAGTTTGACTCTGATGTGTAATCTAAATTAAAACGAGAAGAGTACATTATATGGGTCAAAATCATGTTGAGGATCAAGTCGTGCAGAAAAGGACGATGAGAGCAACTCGCAAACCATTATGAGTGGCGTGGTCATGGTCGACCAGTAATCACATGAATCGAACAGCTCAGCGACCAGTCGAGGTCGAGTAGTAGAACTAGAAGTAACGGCTAGTTTTGTATTGGGACCTTCAGAGGGACTATTCTACCGAATATTTTCTCTGTTTGTACTTTTAGGGTTCTTTGGAATATCCCATATAAATAGAAAGAAAGAAGGAGAAAAAGGGAGGTAATATTCCATATGATAAGAATACTTGTAAAAGTATAAGTTCTCAGAGAAAATACAAAGAACTACTTTTAGTGAAGATTCAACCTTTTCGTGGAGTATCTATTGTCATTTCTATCAGATCCAAGGAAGTGCATAATATTCTCTCACACTCTTGTCATTCATCATTATCAAAGAAGGAATCATTCACCCTCTTCAACATTGGATGAATCTTCCTCCCTATTTACATTTATTGTTATTTAATATTATTTAATACTTGATCTTTTTATGTATTATTGCATCCAGTCACATTTATTGCCAACATTGTCATTCATCTATATTACCGTTCGTGTTATTCATCTCAGATCTAGAATTATTAGCTTTAACTAGAATTGACGTGTCTTAATAACCCTTTAATTAGTTTAACAAAGGATTATAATTTTTTTGTCAAACATACACATGACTTCATTCTTCCCTAACCCCACATGGCCCAATGTCTCTCCACCACTTGTTCCAATCCAATTTCAAAGTCAAGTCTTCCCTTTATCAGTCAATCTGAATTATGAATAAACACTATTTTCTTTTCACCTAAGTTCTTCCCCGTTTTTATATACACTTCTCCTTTTAGTTTCGTCTAAACCAGTTATCTTTCTGATCTCATTTCTTACAATTTTCTTGCCCTTTCCCATTTCGTCTAAACCAGTTATCTTTCTTTCATTTAATCTTCGTAGTTCACATATACTAATTTAATCTTGGTTGCGTCCACGCATCCATCTCTTTCTCTTTGACGTGAAAATAAGAAAGTCCAAAAAAGTTCGTTAAATTGAGTATCTTGTTAATTTTGGTTGGTATATGTTCATATGGTTGGTATAATGATGGAAAATTGTAACGGCGGTTCAAGTTCTTCTCCAGCTCCTTTCTTGTCAAAGACATACGAATTAGTAGATGATCCTTGCACAAATCCAGTCGTTTCTTGGAATCACAATGGCCGTAGCTTCGTTGTTTGGAATCCACCTGAGTTTGCCAGAGATTTGCTTCCTAAATACTTTAAGCACAATAATTTCTCCAGCTTTATCAGACAACTTAATACTTATGTAAGTGTACCATCCTTTTGACTTCATTTTTAAGCTCTTTTCAGTTTTAAATAAAAGGACAGCCCGGTGCACTAAGCTCCTGCTATGCGCGAACGGGCTGGAGCACAAAGGTGTAATGTAAGCAGCCTTATCCTGCATTTCTGCAAGAGGTTGCAATGGTCACATGGCAACAATGTTGCCAGTTACGCCAAGGCTTCTTTTTCAGTTTTCAATACTTTTTGCTTAACAAAGTTTTATTTATTTCATTCTATAGGGGTTCAGAAAGGTTGATCCTGAACAATGGGAATTTGCAAATGAGGAGTTTTTAAGAGGACAGAGACATTTATTGAAGAATATTTATAGACGAAAGCCAATCCACAGCCACTCTGCAACAGGATCACAATCTGTGGCGCCATTGACTGATTCAGAAAGACAAGAATATGAAGAAGAAATTGAGAGGCTGAAAAGGGAAAATAGCTTACTTCAGTCATCAGCTGAAAAGCATGAGAAATTTAATCAAGAATATGAGTTTGGTGTTAAGTCAATGGAACAACGTTTGCATAATATTGTTCATAGGCAGGGGAAATTGATATCTCTTTTGGCTCAATTATTGCAAAGGCCTGAATTTTCGTCCGATTTTATCGAATGCACAAACAATAACAGCAAGAAAAGACGGTTGTTAGTATCCAATTACTTAATTGAGGAAGAGAATACAACTAACTCTATAGTTGTTCCAAAGTTAGACTTGGAAGTAGTTAAAAAGCTGGATTCTTCAATCAATTTTTGGGAACGTTTTCTATATGGAATTCGAAAGACTCCAACCGAAGATCAAATGTATGATTTTGAGCATACACAAGCTTTACCTTCACCAATTGTTATACGCGAAATGGATACTTCATCAGATAATTCTGGTAAAAGAAACTCTCCTATCGATCACTCATCATCGCCTTCAGGGGATATACAATCCTCGCCCGAGTTAGGAGGACCTTTGAGTCCAGTCATATCATCAATTTATATCAATTTAGAATGTCAACTTAAGCCATCAGATGGAAGTAATGCAAGTACCAAGTTCGCCAGTAATTTGGCTATTGATGCGACGAAAAATCAGGTTGAGGGTAACACTGACATGTCTAAATCAGTGTCAAACTCGGGTAATGATGTATTTTGGCAACAATTCTTAACTGAGACTCCTGGTTTATCTGAGCCGCAGGAAGTTGAGATAGTAAGTAAAGACATCAATGGCTTAACGTGTGATAGCATGTTAGAAGAAAACCAGAGATATTGGTGGAGTCGCGGATTTAATGTAGAAAACCTTTCTGAACGTATGGGGCTTCTCAGTCCAGCAACGGGAAGCTGAGTTGGTTCACTCTTTCTTTTGACATTGTATATGTCTATCACTGTACTTTTTTCCGGTTTGATGGAGCAATGGTAAAGTTGTTTCCGTGTGACCTATAGGTCAAGGGTTCGAGCATTGAAAACAGTGAATGCTTGCATTAGGTTAGGCGGTATACATCACACTCTTTGGGTGCGACCCTTCCCTGGACCCTATGAGAACGCGGAATACTTTGTGCACCGAGCTACCCATCTGTTCCCGAAGGAACTCTTGCTGGTTTATTTGTGTAATAAATAATAGATAGAGTTCCTAGTCCTAAGATCACTCAGTAAACTGAAGGTAGATGTTAGCAAAAAATTTATGGAATTTTTAGTGTAGACTATGCTTGTAATTATCCTAGTCCTAGTGAGTAATCCATTTGTGTTATAGAGGATTAGAGCTTTTGTACATTCAATGAGTAAACTCTTCATTTGCAACTTCCCTATTCATCTTCTTTTAAACCTACTTCTCTTCACTTCTGAACCAGGCCAGTTCTCTGTTTGAGGGAATTTAACTTATTTACAATATACAGTATTGGTGTATTTTAACTTTGTTGTATCAAGCTGCTAATCTCATTAATTATCGACCGTTACATGTAATTATTTTAGATGATCTGATAGTGTAAAAATTTATTTATAGTGTTAGTATATAAGTGTTAAACTCGTGTTGAGACGAAGATTCCTCTTTGATAAAAATGATTGGAGAACCCTTCAAACAGAGTAGTGATCATAGAAATATATGGCAACAGCAAGTACGAAAAGTACAATTCAGCTTGCAGTACCAGTGTAACAAGTTTGACTTTAAACGACATTGCAGGTCCACATCCTCCTTGATTTGATCAGTGTTTATAGCTATATATCATGAATAGAGTTGGACGATGATTTGAACTTTATGAGTCAAGATTCCTAATTCTACCACCTTCATTTAATTTAGAGATTCTTACAAAATTGATTAAAATAAGTTTAAACTTATCAAACTCTAGCCATTAAGCATACACTTATCAAAATTAGCAAATCGCATATAAAAATTAAAAACTCAAATAAATAAAAATTCTTTCTCTTCAAGAATCACACGCAAAAATCTCTTTCCATATTTGTAAGCGTGATCAACGATATTAGATGCAAGACGGAAAAGGAGATTTTATGAATGAGGTAGCAAACAAGGTGATGAAACACATAGAAAAAATATATATAAAAGATTCCAAAAACCTAAGCTAAAAGAAATCTTTTTCAATGGGTATGGTTGAAATTTATTGAAAACATATAAACGCGTCAATATACAAAATTGGAGAACGATTAGAGGTGATTTGGACTAATTTAATATCAAAATTTGTTGTTAATACATGTATCACGCATGTATCTCACACACGTGTATACACGGGTATATATGTGATACACATATATCTTTTTCCATGTTCATCTTCTACTTTGAATTATTAATTCAAACCACCTCAAAACTCCAACGAATCATCCAAAACTGACACTCAAGCTCCTTAAGATGTACCAATTTATTCCAATAACACCCACTCGGCAAATTTTGATATATTGTTTTTGTTACAAATAGTTAATTGGCTAATATTGATAATATTTTATGAATTGTTTAATGTTTATACTAATTTGCTTATGGGCTGACATAATTTAGAGTTTTTCTTTAATTTATTGGGTTCAAAATCTATTATTTGTACATATTTTGATGAGTCTTGTACAGTCAGACTTCTCTATAACATCATCCATATATAATAGTCATTCACTATAAAAGCCAAGTTTTCTTAGAACCAACTTTTTAAGTTTTATTTTACCTCTATAACAACTTTTTACCTATAACAACAACAACCATATTTGTAGTTGAATGCTCTTTGTAAAATTACATCTCTATAACATCCATATAGAATCTTTAATATTACTAATGCTAATTCTAAATATATGCACACAATCTTTTCTATTAAACATAGTTTCTGCTTGCATAAGATATAAGATTTGAAGATTTGCACATGATCTTTATTTCATTTGACAAATTTCAAAAAATATTTAGATAGAAAATTTAACTGTTAAGCTCTAAGATTGTCTTCAAGGAAAAGCTATTAGATACCTTTTTGCTAAAAATTTGGACACGAATCTTTGCCAATTCAGGCGTAATATCGCTACTAAGGGAATAAAATCTACAAAACAAACTACAATTACAAAATTCTTCCATCAATCTTAAAATAATTTATTTTTGTAGGTAGCTTTAAAATATCTGCTTTAGAGTTTAAATCTTTCTACGTTTATTTATGAGTTTACTAATAATGTATTAGCTTTTTCAATAATTAACCAGTGAAACATGCATATTTTTTGAGATTTTAAATTTACTTTTTAAATTTCTTTTATATGTAACATTAAAAAGGAAAAATAATTCATTTTTGGATAATTTTTGTCTATCGCAGCCAAAAGGTATTTCAACGTCAAATATTATTATAGGAGTATAACAATCATTATCTATAAAAGTCAAAAATATCATAACAAACAAAATTGTTACAGAGGGTTAAGTTCATTATATATACATAGTCTAAATTGAGAGCTTGTTCATTGGATATGCCCCTGATCATGAATCCTCCTCCTTCGGTGTTCTTCTATTCATGGACTGATAAATGTCTATGACAAATTGCCAATTGCAATTTATTGTCACCTAACAAAGAACATTCATAAATATGATGTTTTCATTTTTAACGAAAAGTCTCATGTCGAAATTAATTGTCTACTTACTATTAATTTATCATAAGAAAATCGTACAAGATCATCCCAATCTCAAATACGAGCAACAAGTGAACAAGGTTACCTTTAAGTACATTTTTATTTAAAGAAATGTTGGATCAAGAAGCTTAATGGTTTTGAAGATTGACAAAGTAACTCAGAGTTGAACCAGGTCCATCACTGGAGACACAGACACATGTAGAGTTGAGGGCACGTGAGGTGTACAAGCAGGACATAAACGAAATCTGTGAGCTCAAGAAATATCTCCTGATCGAAAAGATTGCAAATTGATAAGGAGATGGACTCCTTATTCAGTAAGAACAGAATCAAGATAAGAGAGGTTTTAGGGAGTTGAGATCAACTAGAACTCTTCCACCAAGGAAGAGTAGCCTCCGAATTCTAGTGAATCTCTTTGTCTACTAATCCTATATATTGTTAAGTGTTCTTATTGTACAGGTACAAACAAACGTAGAAGCAAAACAAGAATTGAGAGCAAAATAATCAAAGCAATTTTGCAAGAGTTCATGTGAGAATTAAGTGTGCGACTCTGAAGCTACTTGAACTAGCTAGAAGAACCAGTTCCATCTGTTGTCTTTTAGTCTAGTTTATTTGTAGTAGGTGATTACAACTTGTACCTTTCAGCTTATATAGAAGCAGTTGTAATAGGACCTGAGTGTTCAAGTTATAGCTAACTTGAAGTTTGTCGCAAATAGCTAGAGGCTAGTTTTCCACAAAGGGATTAGAGGTAGTCCTTAGGTTTGCAAAAGAGTTTATTTTGTAAATATTGTTTGGCTCAGTGATTTAGTGAAGAGTTCGGGAAAATCCTACTGGGAAGTAGGTAGTACTACTCCCGGTGGAAGAACATGATGAAGGATCACTTAATTGGAGAAGACTATGAACTATGGGACATAGTCACTGACGGTCCTTTGGCCACCATGAAAAAGACTGTTGAAGGAGTAGATGTGCCAAAGACAAGATCTGACTGCACTGCTGAAGACTTAAGAAAATGGAAAAAGAATGACAAGGCCAAGAAGTGGCTTGTGTGTGGACTGGGTCCAGATGAATACAGTAGGATTCAAAGTTGCACTACTGCCAAGGAAATTTGGGACACTTTGCAAGTGGCTCATGAAGGAACTGCACAAGTGAAAAGATCCAGAGGTACATTACTATATTCTCAATATGATCATTTCTCTATGAAGGAAGGAGAGACCATCCAAGAGATGTACACTAGGTTCACTACTCTGACAAATGAACTAAACTCTCATGGAAGGACTATCCTTGAAGAAGACAAAGTTGAAAAGATTTTGACAAGGATTCTGCCACTCTTGGGAGAGTAAGATCACTGTTATCCAGGAATCCAAGAACATGGCAATCCTCAGGTTGGATGAGCTAATTGGAAATCTCACTGCCTATGAACTTAGAAGGCAGACAATGAAGATGGATGCTTCCAAGAAGGAAAGAAATCTGGCACTGAGAATCACTGAGGGAGCAGAACTGGAGGAAGATGAAATTGCTATGATCACCAAGGAATTCAGAAACTATCTCATTAGGAAAAAGGGCATCTCAAGAGGTGGAAACTACAACAAGGAAAAAGCACCAGAAAAATTCACCAACGAGGGATGCCACAAATGTGGAAAAACTGATCATCACATCAAAAACTGTCCTCAGTGGGAAGTTGAATAGAAAAAGGAAAGATCTGAACGAAGGAACCGGAAGAAGGAACTGGTTCATCCCAAGAAAAACAAAACATCAACAAAAGCTATGGTTGCTGCTAGGGGAGAAAGTTCAGATGAAGAATCAGATAATGAAGATGGAGATGAACAAGCACTCATGGCAATTGGTGAATCAGATGAGGAATCATATGAGGAATCAGAGGTAAGTATATCTCATCTCAAAAACAAGACTAAGTTCTTATCTAAAGAAAAACTCTCTAAATTGTTACTTGACTTCATTTATGATTTTGAAGAAATAAATTAAGAGAAGGAGCAGCTGTCTAAGGAGTGTGTAATGTTAAAAGCAAAGTGTAAGAACCTGAAACTCAGAGCTAGTGAATCTTTGAGTGAAAACACTGCTCTGAAGAACCAGGTTCATCCACTTGAAACAAATGTCCTAGAGTTAAAATCTAAAAATTTAAAACTGAAACTAGGAACCAGTAAGAAGACAACTGACAACTCTCAACTCATCTTAGAAGAAAATGTAGACAGACTAAAGGATGAGTTATATAAGAAAGATGAACAGATAAGAGTGTTGAAGGAGGAACTTGGTAAGGTTAAGCATGAACTGGACATAATATGCAAATGGAATAAATCCTCTGACGCTTTAATATGGCTACAGGAAAATCACAATAGCAACCGAAGAGGACTTGGCTTTGGGAGTCAACTGCCTAAATGAGATCCCAAAAGAAAGTACCTCACACTTCCTGAGAATAAAATTTGTACCCATTGTGGTAAGACTGGTCACTACAAAATTGAATGCAATGCAAAAGAGCAGGCCAATCAAAAGAATAAAAGTTTTGTTCGAAAGAAAAACTGGTTACCAAATTGGGCTAAAAGGAATTTAATTTATCCTTTTTCTTTTAGAAAGGGACCCAAACTAGTTTGGGTTCCTAAGACTAAACCCTGATTTTCTTTTGTAGGTTCAAGTGAAAGGGAGTAGTCAAATATGGTACATGGATAGTGACTTCTCAAAACACATGACTGGCAACAAGGAACAGTTCCTTTCACTTGAGAACCTCAAAGGAGGAAATGTTTCTTTTGGAAATGGGAAGAAAGGTGAAATTATTGGGGTTCGTAAGGTAGGTAAGGATGACACACGTTCCATTGAGAATGTTTACTTGATAGATGACCTGAAATATAGCCTGATCAGTGTGTCACAACTGTGTGACAGAGGTAACCTGGTTGCATTCACTTCTACAAAATGCTTTGTAATTAATCTTATCACTGACAAGATTTTTTTACAGGGAAAAAGAGTGAATAATATCTATATCATAGATCTGTCCACTCTGTCAGAAAATGAATTAACATGTTTAAGTGTGCTGGACAAGGATCCCCTCCTTTGGCACAAAAGACTTGGCCATGCTAGTCTAAATCAACTCAACAAATTAGTCTCCAAGGACTTAGTGATAGGACTCCCTAACATTAAGTTCAAGGAAAATAAAGTTTGTGAGGCTTGTGCAAGGGGAAAGCAGGTAAGATCATCTTTCAAAAGCAAGAAAATGGTAAGTACCACCAGGTCGATAGAACTGGTCCATATGGACCTATGTGGTCCTATGAGAACATTAAGCAGATGTGGTAAGAGATATGTAATGGTGCTTGTTAATGATTATTCTAGATTTACCTGGACATTGTTTCTAACATCTAAAGATAAAGAATTTGACATGTTCACTTCTTTTGTTAGAAAAATACAGAAACAATTAGGAAACCAACTTGCATCAATTAGATCTGATCATGGCACTGAATTTGAAAATGCCAAATTTGCTGAATTTTGTGATGAGCATGGCATAGATCATAACTTTTCTACCTTAGAACTCCACAACAAAATGGAGTGGTTGAAAGAAAGAATAGGACACTTGAAGATATGGCCAGGACCATGCTTCTTTCTAGTAAACTACCTCACAGCTTCTGGGTAATAGCTATAAACACTACATGTTATATCATAAATAGATGCATGACTAGAACACTTATAGAGAAGACTCCCTATGAGTTACTTAAAGGGAGAAATCCCAATATATCCCATCTTAGGGCTTTTGGCAGTAAGTGCTTTGTGCACAACAATGGCAAGGACTCCTTAGGTAAGTTTGATCCCAGAAGTGATGAGGGAGTATTCTTGGGATATTCTTCATATAGTAAGGCTTATAAAGTGGATATCAAAAGAACTATGTGTGTTGAACAAAGTGTGCATGTTTTTTTTGATGAAACTAACATTCTCTCTGAGAGACAGGAACAAGAAGATGAAGAAATTAGGCTGGTTAGAAACTCAGACCAAACTAGAGCAACACTGGAGGAAGGAATGGGTGATAGAACAAGTTCATCCATCCCAGGAAACATGCTAGGTGGAACTGAACAACAAATTCATTTCGAAACCTCATTGGAACCTGTTCCTCAGCAACAAAGCACTGTAGGATCTTCAAGCAATAACCAGTTCATTGTAAAACCACACAGGTATCAAAGTTCTCACCCCGTTGAGAACATTATAACTGATCCAACATCTGGAATCAGAACCATATCCTCTTTGAAAAATCTGTGTGCGTTTGATGCTTTTCTATCCTTAATTGAACCTAAAAATATTGTTGAAGCTTTACAGGATGCAGATTGGGTAAATGCAATGCAAGAAGAACTCAACCAATTTGAAAGGCGTCAAGTTTGGCATCTGGTACCTAGACCCTTTGATAGATCAATGATTGGCACAAAGTGGGTATTCAGAAACAAACTTGATGAGGATGGAACAGTCACAAGAAACAAGGCAAGATTGGTGGTTCAAGGATACAGTCAGGAGGAAGGCATGGACTATGATGAAACATTTGCTCATGTGTCAAGGCTGTAAGCAATTAGGCTCCTCATAGTCTTTGCATCTTACATGGAATTCACCCTTCACCAGATAGATGTCAAGAGTGCCTTCCTGAATGGCTATCTCAAGGAAGAAGTGTTTGTAAAGCAACCTACGGGGTTTGAAAACAAAGAGAACCCTGATCATGTGTACAAACTTGACAAAACACTGTATGGACTCAAGCAAGCTCCAAGGGCATGGTATGAAAGGCTATCAAGATTCCTGCTTGAACATGATTACAAGAGAGGTAAAATTGATAGCACTTTATTCTTGAAGGAAAAAGGTAAATATCTCTTGGTAGTGCAGATATATGTAGATGACATAATCTTTGGTGCAACTTCTGAAAAGCTAAGTAAGAATTTTCTAAACTAATGAGGAGTGAATTTGAAATAAGCATGATGGGTGAGCTTAACTTCTTTTTAGGCTTACAAATTAAAAAAATTCAAATAGAACTATGATCCATCAGCAAAAATATGTGAAAGAATTGCTTAAAAGATTTAAAATGGAAGACTCAAAGAAAATTGACACTCTTATTGCAACCGCCACAAAACTAGATGTAGATGAACCTGGTTCATCTATCAATCAAAAGTTGTATAGAGGAATGATTGGTTCATTGTTGTATCTTACTACCAGTAGACCTGAAATTGTCTTCAGCGTAGGGCTTTGTGCAAGATTTCAGGCTAATCCAAAGGAATCACACTTAACTGCAGTGAAGAGAATCTTGAGATACCTTAAAGGCACTACTGACCTCTGTCTTTGGTATCCTAAAGGTAGTAGTTTTGATCTTGTGGGATATGTTGGTGCTGACTATGCAGGCTTTTTGGTAGATAGAAAGAGCACATCAGGTATGACACACTTTCTGGTCTCATGTCTTGTGTCTTGGGCCACAAAGAAGCAGAATTCTGTAGCTCTATCTACTGTTGAGGATGAGTATGTGGTTGCAGCCTCATGTTGTGCTCAGTTATTATGGATTAAACAACAATTGTTGGATTTTGGTATAGAGGTTGGTTGTATACCTATCTTTTGTGATAACACTAGTGCTATCAGTATGAAAAAGAACCCTGTTCATCATAAAAGAACAAAGCACATAGATGTTAGACAACATTTCTTAAGAGACAATTATGAGAAGGGAATGATCTTTATTGAATTTTGTGTTACTGATAAACAGATTGCTGACATCTTTACTAAATCACTAAGTAGAGAGCATTTTGAAAGGAACATGTTAGAGTTAGGGATGATTAAGATCACCTAACTGAACCAGTACAAAATAAAAAAATGAAAAAAAATGAAAAAATGAAGAAAAAAATTGAATTTTTTTTGGCTAGAAATTCTGAAATTTGTGTAAATAATCAGAATAATCATTGCTTAGTCTCATGCTATAAACAACATAATCTTTTGCCATGTGTTAATATGACTCCTTGGTTACTAATGATATTTTTCTATTTTTTGAAAATTGAGGCTTAATCAAGAGATTTTTACAAGATGAACCTGGTTCATCAATATTGGTTCATCTGACATACGAGGTATGTGTTCTCCACTATACACATATTGAAATAATAATAGTTAATCATGAGCATAACTCTATCTAAAACAAGCTGTTTTCAAAATCTAGTTTTTATCCCAAATTTGAACATGTTTCGTCTACCCAAAAGAGTCCAATCGAATTAAAGAGCCTAGATTATAGGGTATCCATAACCGTCACCTTTAACTGACACTTCTGAACTGATTAGACTTCTTTTTGACCCAAAATTACACCTGTTGTGTATTAATTACCCATTCCTTTTAAAAACCCATCATCATCACTTCTCTAAATCATCATTTACTTCTCCTCCTCAAGTCATAATTGTTGAAACACTTTCAACCTTCTTCTCAAACACCTTGATCCTAATCTTCTTCCTTTCTTCAACAAAAAGTACCACAATGGCTAATACTCCACAACCCGCTTCATCTTCCTCCACCACACCTGACTACAGTATCACACTCGAAGATACTGGTTCCACTCCATCTCAATCAAATTCTTCCGCCTCATCTCAATCCCATCCCACCACCCCTAAAAACAATCATGTTCCGTCTACTCTAATCACCTCCGTTTCTCAACCAAGCCCTAATCCGGAACGCAGGAGAAGGCGAGTCAAAATGCTGGCCAGGAAAATAGTGGTCACTGGCTCTCTAGATAAGAACTTGAATGCTAAGCTTCAAGCCAACCAGACTCAAGAATCAGCGAATTCCAATGACTCCTTCAAGTCAGCAACTGAGGGGGAAGCAAATGGTTCATCTGATTTTAAATAGGTATCATCCATTCCTAAAACTAGGTCTGAGCCTAAATCCGTAATTTTTGAAAATAGGTTTGTACTGATTGGGTCTATGGTGGATGTGGAAGTACCTGATAGGCAACGAAGATGTGGTAGAAATAAAAATGTGAAAGAAAATGAGAGAGAGGGAGAAGGAATTATTGTGAGGGGAATATGGGTAGAAGTTACTCAATTGGCAATTTGTGGTACTACATCAGTGATAGTTGAAGAAGGAGCCAATGACTTAGGGGGAAGTATCTCAGGAGAGACTGCTGAGGGGTTAGAAAATCTTCAACATGCTACTGATGAACTGGTTCATCCATTGAGGAAACCTTAGCTAACCTTATGAGAAAATTATGGGAGAGTTATAAACCCAAGAAGAAGAGGACACCCAAGGCTAAAAAGGGTGAAACTCCAGTGGCGAGTAAGAAAATAAAAGCCACTCCCTCTGTTGAAACCCCTATTTCAAGAGGAAGAACTAAAATAAGTGCAATTAGGCAGAGTGAAGAGGAGTTGTAGAAGGCTTTGAAGGAAAGTAAGAGAAAGAGAGCTGAAAAGCGGAAGGCAAAAGTGTTTGAGCCTGTAAAGGCTGTTGAGGTTGAGGAGATGGACCTGGTCCATCAAGAAGAAAAAATGGAAGATGTTGAGGTTCAGACACCCAAACCAAATAAAGCCAAAACTTCTTCCAAGAAGTTTGCATATGTGTCTACTACACCCTCAACTGTTGCAAAGAGGACTATGTCTACCCTGAAATCAAAGAAGGTTCAGATTGATGAAAAGGATGATTGGAGTGGTGAAGAAGAAGAGGAGTCTAGTGGAGAGAAAGACAATTTGACCAAATTTGGGAAGCGTACTATTTTGAAGGGGAGGTTGTTGAAGGATCTGGAGGAATGTGGCATGATCTACCTATTGGATACGCTGGGAGGACATGGTCCTTCAGTTAGATGGCAGGCTGGCCAGGAGTGAGATTGTAGAGTTCATGGATAATGTTGAAGTCAAGGATGGCAGGGTCTCCAGTCAGGTAATGGGGACCAAAATCACTTTTGATGCCATAGAACTGGGCGTGATACTTGGGATTCCATCTAAAGGTTATGATGATTATACAAGGCAGAAGTGGCTCAGCCTGGATGGTCTTCCCTCTGCACTGCAAATTAAAAGGAGGTTCAGTGACAATGTTGAAGAGGTGGAACCTAGGGCAATTTACAAAAGCGAGATGAAGCCCCCTCACAAGGTGGTGTTTGAATTTATCAACAAATGCGTTCTGCCCGGGCAAGAGAGAAGGCACATAGAAAACTACATGGACTTAACCCTCATGGAGTGCCTGGACAGTGGAAAGCAAATCAACTGGCCTTACTTCATCATTCAGCTGCTGGACAGGGTGGTCAATGGTTCCAAGGCCCATGCTATCCCATATGGTTTCATTCTCATGACTGTGTTGGCTCACGTCAAGGTGCCCTTGAAGAAGGCAGAAATGGCCAATGTCAAGGACCACTTTGGCAAGAACACACTTATGGCATGCGACTATATTGTGAATGTTCCTGACAATGAACCTGGTTGATCCAGAAAAATGCATGTGAACAGCAAAGTCAGGGCTATTGTGTAGGAAGGTGAGGCTAAGGATGTTGAAATTCTTAGGCTAAAGAATCGCCTTTCAGAGGTTGAAGCTGAGAGAGATGCTCTCAAACTGAGCTTGCCAAAGAGAATGAGAAGAATGAGGGGATTCTTCAGA
The DNA here is from genome assembly GCA_005239495.1 of Nicotiana undulata. NCBI lineage: Eukaryota > Viridiplantae > Streptophyta > Magnoliopsida > Solanales > Solanaceae > Nicotiana > Nicotiana undulata. The sequence goes on from ML297799.1 coordinate 60,187, forward strand.
ATATGTTGTCTCTTCTCCAAGCACAGAACCTAGCCTCCACCCCTTCCCAGCATTAGTTATCCAGTGACCTGTCTTCAACCCTCTATGACCTAGATTTGGTAGTTTTTTTTCTTTTCTTTTGCTCATGGTAGCAACTGCTTTTATTTCTTTGTGTGGTTGGTGGTTGAACTATGCTTCTATCAATGAATTTTATTATTTCTGCTCTTATTCTTGTCTCACTTTCTTTGGTAGTTTGCATTCTTGGTTCTCTATTGATGATTAATCCATGTTTGCACTTGCAGTTTCCCCAGTGGCCATGAGTAATTAATATAAATCTGGTAATTCTGACATTTTGCAACTTTTCGATGATGCCAAAAGGGGGAAGATGTGCTATATTTTGAATATGTGATATTTATAACCTAATGAACCTAGTTCTTTATGATAAATGCTTAATACTCTAAAAAGTGTAAATGTTGGATTAAAGTGGTTACAGGCCTAAGCACAGAGTTTGTCATCATCAAAAAGGGAGAATTTGTTGGATCAAGAAGCTGAATGGTTTTGAAGATTGACAAAGGAACTCGGAGTTTAACCAGGCCCATCACTGAAGACATAGACACATGCAGAGTTGAGGGCACGTGAGGTGCACAAGCATGAGATAAACGAAATCTTTAAGCTAAAGAGATATCTCCTGATCAAAAAGATTGCAAATTGATAATGAGATGGACTCCTTATTAAGTAAGAACAGAATCAATATAAGGGAGGATTTAGGGAGTTGAGATCAACTAGAACTCTTCCACCAAGGAAGAGCAGCATCCAAATTCTAGTGAATCGCTTTGTCTACTAATCCTATATATTGTTAAGTGTTCTTATTGTATAGGTACGCACAAACGCAGAAGCAAAACAAGAATTAAGAGCAAAATTACCAAAGCAATTTTGCAAGCAGTTCGTGTGAGAATTAAGTATGCAACTCTGAAGCTACTTGAACCAGTTCCATCTGTTGTCTTTTAGTCTAGTTTATTTGTAGTAGGTGATTACAACTTGTACCTTTCAGCTTATATAGAAGCGGTTGTAATAGGTACTGAGTGTTCAAGTTATAGCTAACTTGAAGTTTGTTGCAAATAGCTAGATGCTAGTTTGCTACAAAGGGATTAGAGGTAGTCCTTAGATTTACAAAAGAGTTTATTTTGTAAATGTTGTTTGGCTCAGTGATTTAGTGAAGAGTTTGGGAAAATCCTACTCGGAAGTAGGTCGTGGTTTTTTCACCTTTTGAGCCAGGAGTTTTCCATGTAAAATTGTCGTGTTCTTTAATTTCTGTATTTAATATTCGCGCAAACTGTAGAAGTTGGAACACATAGAAGAATCTGGTCCTTCTATAACTAGTGCACGCGAAAATTGGACACCATACAAATCAGTCCCCCCCGCTCCCCTTGTGTGGTATTGACGTTTAGAACATCAAGGAAGCCAAACAAAGTAGATTTCTTTTCCGAAGAAAGTCGTAAACACAAAGAAGATTGGTTAATTTGACAGTCACATAAGCAATTGGAGCTTATTATCCCCCAAGTTGCTAACGAAATATATTAATAGTAACTTTTAGCGTTTTTCTTTTCAACCTAACAAAACAAACAGTCTCCAAGAAAAGCAAAAAAAAAAAACAGAAAATGTTATAAATGAGATGAATGCATTTGTATGTCCATTTAACGTGCTTTGTATTCATGTACTCAATTAAGAAGTACATTAACTTATAACCTTTGAATGTATTTGTACATTTATAAATATGGAGCTTTTGACCCTATGAAAAACATATCAAGAAAAAATAAAATCATTCTCCCTCATATTTATTTTGTCTCAATTAGCATATTGTTCTATTTTGCTCTCATTTCTTAATATGTTATCAACGCGAGGTTCAAACTAACTGAGGTTATCTGCTTCATCTGAATTTTATCTTCTTCCTAAAAGAGGTAGTCAGTTTCTTTTCCGATTTAGGTATAAATTCCTATGTTTATAACGTTTCTATTAAGATCCTTCTTTAACCTGCAATTTAATTACCAAATGCATAACTTGTTTTGAATATGATTATAATAATTGCATTGGTATAAGTATCGGTTAAATTAATATTTCATTATATAAACTACGAAGAAGTTTAATCCTACACATAAATAAATAAGTATTAAATTGAATTACAATAATTAGACTAATTAAGTCCACATCCAAGCATTTAGAAGGAATTCTTGCAAAATTTTCAAAAGGTTTATATGTGTCTTCAATAAATTTATCACCTAAGTGTACAAACTAGTTAATGACTTTAAAATTAATGACTTAACTATTAAATGAATTGTATTGAATGTTGAAACTTGTCAGAATTGATATAATCTAGTTTTATGCCTACTTAGCTTATTAAAACGTATTCTAAGTAGAACAAAATTACACTAGTACATATTTATTCAACTTATTTATTCTATAAAAATATACTTACATGTCTAAAGCTAGTGGATAATATTAAACACTAATTTACCATCGCACTATACATAATTGTCTGTTTGAGAATTATACATATAGAATATTAATACAGGATTATGTATTGCAATGTATTTTTCATTGATAATAATTCTTATCATTCTAATTCATTTATTTCTTTGATAGTTTTCACTATGTCAAATTTGTCAAAGCTTTAATTATGGAACTTGACATCTTTGTGAATAACTATTTGCCATGGGTACTTGATGCCGAAATTCACCTTGACGCTAAAGGTCATGGTGACACTATTAAAGAAAGAAATGAAGCATCAAGTTAGGATAAGGCGAAAGCCATCATTTTCCTTCGTCGTCATCTCGATGAAAGGTTAAAAAGTGAATATTTAACCTTGAAAGATCCATTTCAATTATGACTAGTTTGAAGGAACGATATGACCACCTAAAGGCCACAGTATTTCCAAGAGCTCGTCGTGAGTGGATGCACTTACCGCTACAAGATTATAAGACCATAAGTTAATATAATTTGTTGTATATAGAATAATTTCCCAACTAAAATTATGTGGGGAACCTATGAATGATGAGGACAAGTTGAAAAAGACTCTTCCACTTTTCATGCCTCAAATATGGTGTTACAACAGCAATACCGTAAAAAGGGATTTAAGAAATATTCTGAGTTAATTTCATGCCTTTTGGTGGTTGAACAACATAATGCCCTTTTAATGAAAAATTATGAAGTACGCCCCACTGGATCAACTCCATTTCCAGAAGCGAATCTGGGAACGATAGATCCAAAGTCTGAAAGAAGACAAAATAATTATCGTGGCCGTATAAATATATGTGGGCATGTCAAGAGGCGAAATAATAATTGCCATTGTGGTGGTCGTTATAAACAAGAGAACAACAAGGGTTCTCAAAATAATCCTTCAAAAGGCGAAGGTAATGTTTGGTAGTACAAAATTAATTAAGGGCTCTGGAAGAGTGACTGTAGTACTATCAGGAGGAACTATATTGGCTGTTAATGATGCATTATATTGTAGTAGGTCTCAAAGAAACTTGTCGAATTTCAAAGATATTCGCTAAAATGGATATCATATTGAGATCACCAATGAAGGAAATGTTGAATACCTTTATATTACTACAATAAAAGTGAAAAAAAAGTATGTGCTTGAAAAGCTTCCCGCATTTTTCTCTTGATTATACTACACTAATATTAGTGTAGTTGAATCATATGCCATAGTAAACAAGGAGTTTACTAATGATTTTATTATTTTTCATGATCAATTAGACCATCCCGGTTATAATATGATGCGCAAAATAATTGAGAATTCACATGGTCATTCATTGAAGAACCAGAAGATTCTTCAAACTAAAGAATTCTCTTGTGCTGCATGTTCTCAAGGAAAACTGATTATTAGACAATCAGTAATTAAAGTTGGATTTGAATCTCCTGCATTTTTAGAACGTATACAAGGTGATATATGTGGGCACATACACCCTCCATGTGGACCATTCAGATATCATATGGTTTTGATAGATGCATCTGCAAGATGGTCACATGTGTGCTTGTTATCAACTCGCCATTTGGCCTTTGCGAGGTTACTAGCTCAATTAATAAGATTAAGAGCACAGTTTCCAGATTATACAATTAAGACATTTCGTCTTGATAATGCTGGTTGGCGCCCATCTACACTACTAAATAGTAGCAAGATGAGGGTCAATGTAGCTTTTATCCGAACGGGTCAGGATCGAATCCACAGAGAGTTAGGATTGTGGGAGTTGAGTTCCTAAGTGATCTAATAGTGTTTCGTGCTCTTAATTGCACGTTTCATACTTTTGGTTTTATATTAGAACTACGGTTTAGACTAATTGCAAATAGCTAATTAACTAACTAATGTCTTTTTGAGTGTTTTCTTAATAGATAAAGAGGACTAGGGCTATGACTTTCTCCTAGGTGAGTACTCAACGGGATTCCAATACCTAAGGCAAAGATGTCATGAAGGAGATTGTGATACAGCCAATGCACGGAATTACCCACTCTATACCTTTCGGTAGATTGAGTGGCTTTGCCCTAATTTCCTCTCTCGAGACCAATTGGGTGTCAAAATCATGAAAGCAATATAGGCTCAAGTAGGGTTTTACTATCTCTAGGTTTAACTCGTTAATTGAGACTATCAATCTCTTGAATACATCCTAATTCCTTGTTGGACTTGATTTCTAGACTCAAGTTCTCTTTCTCAAGAAGAACCCAAGTCAAATAAACAACAATTAGTGTTTGCAACCACTAATTTAACATGAAAATCATAAATCAGCCCAAATACCAATTACCCATAAACATCTAAGCCTTAATTTAAAGGACTCATCAAACACCCACACTAGGGTTGAGCCACAACCCTAGATAATGGGTTTATCTATTCATGATAAGAGATGAAATCAGAGTAATAGATGAAGAATAACGCATATAATTGAATTACAAACTAAAATTGAAAGATTCAATGTTAAAACACTTCTAAAATTACTAAAAATAGCATAACAATATCGTTCACGAGCTCCTGAATATATGAGAGTACAAAAGCTGACCTAAAAAGGGGAAAAGAAACTATTTATACTGAGCCGAATTTTCTTGACAAAAATACCCATGCGGGGTCATCGCGGACCGCACAAAATGGACTGCGGCCGCGCTGAGGTCTTTGGCTTGAAAAATTGAATCTCTGAACTTGGCCACCGCGGTCCGCATAAAATGCACCGCAGCCGCGGTGGCTTCAGTGCGGACCGCGCAAAATGGACTGCGGTCCGCGTTAGTCTTCTGGCCTTCAAAATTAATGCTCTCTAAATCTCTTCAGTGCGGACCACGCAAAATAGACTTCGGTCCGCGGTGGTTTTGCCTTCAAAAAAAGTACTCTCTGAATCTCTTCAGTGCGGACCGCACAAAGTGGACAGCGGTCCGCGATGGTTTTGCCTTCAAAAAGTACTCTCTGAATCTCTTCAGTGCGGACCGCACAAAATGGACTGCAGTCCGCACTGGTCAGTTGGACTTTGCTTGTGCTTGCTCTTGGTACTTGTGCATGTTTCGCTCCTTTTGAGCAGGTTTTCGACTATTTGTCACCCTTTTTTACTAAAACCTGCAACAAGCACAACAAGTAAGCCTTTGGGACTTTTTTGCATAAAATTTCATCCAAAACTTAAGCAAGAAAAAGTGTAAATTAAGGTAAAATCCTTAGTTATCAACTCCCCCAAACTTAAGCTTTTGCTTGTCCTCAAGCAAACAAAAACAAGCCCCACCCATTTTTGAGTAAGTCCAAGAAAATTCATCTATCCTAAGGTAACCTCTTCTAGCATCAATTGGGACTAACAATTGACCTCAATGCAAATGAATCATTAACAACATTTGACCTTTTAACACCATGGATTTCAGTGCGACACAAGAGCATCAAGAGTTGACTTGACTCATCAACGAAACTCTTACTACTACTTTGGCCATTGTGGAACCCAAACTCATACTCCTCAACTCTCCCTAAGAAGACCTCACTTTAAGATTGTAAGACTCAGAACGAGGATAATGGGAGTTCACTCATCTCTCTCAAGGAAAAGACTCAAGTCCGGCTCAAAGTACCATAGGCTTGCCCCTTATGTGAGTGCCACTAATGTAAGCTTCATTCAACTCAAGATCATATAGGACTTTTGTGGATACATGATGAAGGCTTTTGGTTCAAGGTAGGAAATATTTGGTCTAGGTAGGTACCATCTTCCCTTAAGCACTTTATTTGTTTCACTTTTTTGTGCACATTCTCTTGACTTCTTGAGTCATTAAGCTCATTCTGAGGGGTTAGAGAAACATATTGTCACTCCTTCTTGTTCATTTCAATCATTTTTCTCCTTTCTAAGCAGTCCACACCTTTAATCTCTTTTCTTTCATTGATTCCCTTTTACTTCTTCTAAATTGCTCATTCTTTTTTACTTTTTTTAGAATTTCTTTTCTTTCTTTTCCATTGCTTTTCCTTTTCTTCCTTTTTCTGTACCTTCTTTTTCACTTTGTTGCATTCCTCGTTTCTCCCCCAAACTTACGCTTTTGCCTTGTTCTAAGGAAAGAAGGGGTGCCAAGAGAGGGTCAGAACGGGTAAAGTCTTGTATTATGGTTTTTGAAAGAAAAAAGTCTAAGGCTCAAAAGGGTTGACTAGGGAAATTTTCATTGCTAGGCTATGGAAATGTTCAAGTCATCATTCGGATAAAGGGGAGCCTATAATCACATCTCAAGTCAAACTACACTTAGGATTTCTCCTAGACAAACATTCAGGGCAAGTTCTAGACTAATGGCACGGGACTTGGACTTACTATTCAAATTCTCACCACTCAAGCTATGGGATTTCTAAAGAAACAGAGTTGGGGGCCTACAACGACCTTAGCTATGATTTTAGCAACACAATGGTCCCGAAAAATCACTTGATGATTATCGGTCAACACAAGAGTCTCAAGATCACAACTTTCACCATCCTAAACATAACGATTTGTTTTTTACCATAGGATCAAAGGCAAATGTGTTAGGCCCAAGTGAAGCTTTGCTTGAGGCACCATTACTCACTAACTACTATTTACACAAAAAGCAAAAAGAAAAACAGACTCAAACCCTTAAGAAGGTTGTCACACTATCCATCCTCGGGAAGAGCCACCCGGTTCACACAAATTCCACCTTTGGAAAGAACCGTGCCATTAAGAAAATCAAAGGCTTATTGCACGCGAAAATTCAAAACAAGAAGCTAAGAAAATAAATAAGAAGCTATGAAAAGGAAAAATGCGAGAAGTAAAATGCATAAAGTAGAATGAATATATACAAGAGGGGAATTAATCAAATATACATAGGAGAAATGAATATATACATCAGAAAGTAACTTTATATACAGACCAAATGTACGAAATACGAAAAGTACTAGAATTGTAAAGTTATGTACATACCAAAAGCAAAAAAAAGCATAATAAAAATAGTATCAAATATGTACAGTCATCCAAATCCAAAATAGGGCTACCCCCTCAAATGAGAGCAGCATTGTCCTCAATGCTAACTAACCAAAAATAGCACAAATAGAAGGAGAAAGAGTAAAGAGAAACTCCATATACGCCCTCCGTCTGCATAGAATCCTGAGTATGGGTCCCGGGGTCTGTGGACTGCATGGGAGCCTGTGACTGGTCCTCAGAACCCTGTGTCTCCATCGAGACCTGGATCTCCTCTGTAACATGGGCCTGTACTGGCAGTTGTGGCTGACTCGAGGTACCTCCCTGCGGGTCCGTCAACTCTATAACAATACCCTCAGTACTGGGAATCACTCTCTTCCTCTTTGGTGGCCTCTTTATCTTCGGCTCTGACTCAGGCTGGGAAGCTGGGTCTTGCAATAGCAGGTCCAAAGGAAAATGGTCTGCCTTCATCTTATCTATATCCTCCCGTAACTTCTTCACTGACTCCTTGGAGGCACGTGTCTTTCTCAGCTTCTTAGTCTCCTTGGCAAGATCTTTTAGTGCCTTTCCATGATTGCCAACATCGTCCATAATCAATTTTTGGTTCTTAAGGATCTTCTTCTGGTTGCCCAAAAGCTCCTTGAGGGTGTCCTCCATGGACTGTAGGACCTGTGGCGGAGGAGGTGCAGCTTGGGATGCCACCGTGGTTGAAAAGACAGACAGCTTAGAAGTAGCTGCCTGCTTCCAGTTGTTGATACAGGACAAGGTCTGGCTCAGTCGGTGGGTAGTTAGAGGATATGCCCGTGATGAAGGAATGATTGGGGCTGCTGAAGTGGAGGGTCCTGGAGCAATGTCTGGGGTGGCTGGGGGAGGCTGAGTAGATGCCACTACAACCACTGGCTCTTCAGACTGGCCAGTAGAAACATTGGTTTTCCTTTGAAATTCTTGCTCTTGGGGTTGTCATCACCCTGAAGGCTATACCAGGAGAACGGAGCCTTTGGCTTCACCTTTACACCAAAGTTCCTCCCCTCTACCTTTTGGTCCTCAAAGTACATAGTCAAGAAGTTGGGGAAAGGATAGGATATGTCGCCTTCATTCACCTCCCGTCTGATTACCCGTGACATCACATTCCCGACGTTAATCGGGTACCCTGCCATGATTGAGGCTACCAGCACAGCACGACTGAGAGGAAAAGAGTTTTAGTGAAAGGTGGGGTCTAGCCTGATACACACGAATGTCTCCCAACCTTTAGCTTCAAAGTTTAATGTTCTCCTCAGAATCACATTCCCTGCTTGTAATCAGTCTGGGGTGGTACCCGGGATTGCCAAATGTTCAGCTAGCCATGGACGGGCATCATCCCCCAAGTTCAACTACTCAAAGTACTCCGACTCATCCTCATCATCGAATTCAAGGTACCCATTTATTGCATTCCCCTAAAAAAACACTGTCAGATTCTGCACCTTAGTCGCTTTGGAGTCATGTTTAACATAGGCAACATTAGTGTAAAACTCCTTGACTAGGTGCTCATTTGCCTCCACCACCTGGCAATTGAAGTAGTCCCAGCCTTTTCTTTCTGTGAGCTGTTTTATCACATTGGGGTTGTCTGGCAGAAGATCTCTTTTGATGAACTTTCGCTCCAGGATCAATTTCTTCTCAGGCCACCATTCTCGGAATTTATGAAAGGCCGGTTCACTCACAAACCGATCTTGCCATGCTTCAGGATTTCTTGTTCTCTCAATTCCCCCTGTTTGGGGTTCATCCCCTGCTTCTTCTTCTTCGGAGTGCTCACCCGATAGTGAAGTTGTGGGTGAGGTGGAGTATTCATGATCACTCCCTGCAGCTGAGCCCTCAAACGACTCAGAATGTGCTGATGCTTGGGTAGGAAGGGAGGCAGAAGGTTATTGTCAATTTGAACCTCTCCGAAAAGTCTGGGACAAACTCTGGTATTGACTCTAAATCAGATGCCTCTCCAGAGGGTGCATACTCACTTCCCGATTAGGAAGCAGCTCTATCCAAGGCTTTGATTGTTTTTCTGGTAGTTTTTATGGCTTGCCGGACTTGGGGGGCTAATTTGATCATCCCTTTGCCTCTCCCCCGGGAGGATTCTCCCTTTCGGCTTGGTTTTCGACCACCACCTCTTGATTGAACTATAATCTACAAGTTGAAATCATGTAAAGTTTGTTAGTGGCCAAGAAGTGGATAGATTAGTGAACACAAAGGTAGCAGGTATTTGGAGTTGGAGTTGCAGAAGTTGCAGACCGCAAACCGCACAAAATGCACTGCGGTCCACATTAAGGCATCGCGGACCGCACAAAAACAATCGCGGTCCACATTAAGGTGGGTTCAGACTACCCACACTTTGAAAAAGGTCACCGCGGACCGCACAAAAAGAACAACGGTCCGCACTGAGGTGGGATTCAGAATACCCACTCTCTGAATATGATCATCACGGATCACACAAAAAGAATCGCGGTCCGCATTAAGGCACCGCGGACCACACAAAAAGAACCGCAGTCCGCACTGAGGTGGGGTTCAGAATACCCTTTCTCTGAAGATGATCATCGTGGACCACACAAAAAGAACCGCGGTCCGCATTAAGGCACCGCGGACCACACAAAAATGCACTGCGGTCCTCATCTAGGACTTGTGTGATACTAAAGCACCGCGGTCCGCACAAAAGCACCGCAGACCGCACAGAGTCCCATCCTATTGTTTAGATTTAATTTTAATTCAAGTTTAAATGCACATGTTATTGATACCCTAGGTATTTAATCAGTGTAATTAATTAAAATGGGTCTAATTAAGCATTGTGAAACAAACCCTACACATGATTAATGGATTAAATAAGAAAAAGGGGATAAAGAAAAAGAAAAACTACTAATTAAACAAGAAAATACAAAATTAAGAAGTTAGGGGGACAAAATTAAACTTACTAGATGTAGGATAAAGATGAGATGAATCACTTGAAATTAGCAAGGGTGATGCACAGTGAAATTTTTACTCTTGAGATAGCAAGGAGCGAAAAGTGTAAAATGAGGCCCTTAGGCCCTATTTATAGAATTTTGACCTGGGACCCACGTTACTTACTCGCACCGTGGACCGCACAAAATGACTGTGGTCCGAGGTGCTCAACTTTGTTGGGACTGGGCACTTGCTTAACGCGAACCGCACAAAAACAACTGCGGTCGCAGTGGTCCACCGCGGACCGCAAACAATGGCAGTGCGACCGCGGTGGAAACTTCAGAGAGCAAATTTTTGGTGAGACAGCTTTGCGGACCGCACAAAATGCACCGCGGTCCGCATTTCAAACTTCAGAGAGCTATTTTTCCAACTTATCCATGTGCACTGCATTAAAATAATCCTACCACATCCCACAACTAGTTAGTCCATAAACAAATCCTACACTACAAAGAAAATCAAAGAAAAACACATAGGTTGCCTCCCAAGAAGCGCATGATTTAACATCGCGGCACGACGCAGGTTACCCTCAGTTCACTTAAGATGGAGAAGTGCCACCAAATAGCTATCATCAATCTTTCCCAGGTAGTGCTTGACCCTGTGCCCATTAACTCTGAAAATCTCCCCACTTTTGTTCTTTAGATCAAGTGCACCAAACGGAGTCACAAACACAACTTCAAAAGGTCTACTCCATTTCGACTTAAGCTTTCCCGGAAATAGACGTAACCGAGAGTTGAACAAGAGAACCAAATCACCTACTCTGAACTCATTGCCACGAGCATATTTATCATGAAGGTACTTCGTTTTGTCCTTGTACAAGGACGAACTGGAGTAGGCATGGAATCTGAATTCATCAAGTTCATTAAGCTGCTCCACACGAAGATTAGCTGCCACGTCCCATTCAAGATTCAACTTTCTCAAGGCCCACACGGCCTTGTGCTCTAACTCAACTGGTAGATGGCAAGCTTTTCCAAATACCAACCGGTATAGAGACATACCGATCAGGGTCATGTAAGCAGTCCTATAAGCCCATAGAGCGTCATCCAACTTCTTTGACCAATCGGTCCTATTTGCATTGACTGTCTTTGACAATATATTCTTGATTTCCCTGTTTGAGACTTCAACTTGGCCACTCTCTTGGGTATGATAAGGAGTGGAAACTTTGTTATTGACACCATACTTTGAAAGCAAAGTGTCAAAAGCTCTATTACAGAAATGCGACCCCCCATCACTAATGATTGCACGAGGCGTGCCAAACCTTGTAAAAATGCTCTTTTTGAGAAATGCAATAACACTCTGGGCCTCACTGTTGGGTAGAGCCACGGCTTCAACCCATTTAGAAACATAGTCAACTACCATGAGAATGTATGTGTTCCCACAAGAGCTAACAAACGGGCCCATAAAATCGATACCCCATACATAAAAAATATCCACTTCGAGAATGGTATTGATAGGCATCTCATCTTTCTTCGAAATTCCCCCTGCCCTTTGACATTCGTCACATCTCTTGACTAAGTCACTGGCATCTTTGTACAATGTAGGCCAAAAGAAACCAAAACTCAACACCTTTGAACCAATCCTTGCCTCTCCATGATGACCACCATAAGGTGAGGAGTGCATGACTCAAGAATCGACCTTTGTTCTTCTTCTGGTACACAACACCGGATTACACCGTCAGTGCAAATCTTGAATAAGTATGGTTCATCCCAATAGAAATACATGCTATCCCTCCTAAGTTTCTTCCTTTGGTTGGAAGAGAGCTCAAGAGAAACAACACCAATGACAAGATAGTTGGCAATGTCTGCGAACCATGACATTTCTTGCATTGACACAGAAAGAAGTTGTTCATCGGGGAAACTGTCATCAATTTCAAGCCCATCACAAGGTCGACCTTGTTCCTCCAATCGGGAGAGATGGTCGGCCACTTGGTTTTCACTTCCCTTTCTATCAATTATCTCCAAGTTGAACTCTTGAAGTAACAACATCCACCATATGAGTCTCGCTTTGGAGTCCTTTTTGTCATGAGATACCGCAGTGCCTCATGGTCGGTGTGAACTATGAACTTGGCACCCATAAGATAAGAACGAAATTTCTCCATCGCAAAGACTATTTCCAATAACTCTTTCTCGGTGACAGTGTAGTTCATTTGGGCCGAGGTCATTGTTTTGCTAGCATAATAGATGGGGTGAAATATCTTGTTCACCCTTTGGCCTAAAACCGCTCCCACAACCACATCACTAGAGTCATACATTAGCTCAAAAGGAGAGCTCCAATCGGGTACACTGATAATTGGCGTAGAAGTGAGCTTTTGCTTCAATAGCTCAAATGCCTTCATACAATTGTCATCAAAGTTGAACTTGGCATCTTTCTCTAGCAATTTGCAAAGAGGATTGACCACCTTTGAGAAGTCCTTAATGAAACGCCGGTAGAACCCGGCATGCCCAAGAAAGCTCCGAACTCCCTTTACCGAAGTTGGAGGTGGAAAATTATAAATCACTTCAATCTTCGCCTTGTCTACTTCAATTCCATTACTCGAGTTTTTGTGGCCCAACACTATCCCTTCTTCCACCATAAAATGGCATTTTTCCCAGTTTAACACTGGGTTGGTCTCTTCACAATGAGTGATGACTTTGTCAAGATTGCTCAAACATTCATCAAAGGATTCCTCAACTACACTGAAATCATCCATAAATACCTCGAGGAAGTCTTCAATCATATCAGTAAAGATTGCCATCATGCACCACTGAAATGTGGCGGATGCATTACAAAGTCCAAAAGGCATCCTGGAGAAGGCAAATGTACCATACAGACACGTGAAGGTAGTCTTTTCTTTGTCCTCCGGGGCAATCAAGATTTGGTTATAGCCTGAATACCCGTCCAAGAAGCAATAGAAATCCCTGCCCGCAAGCCTGTCAAGCATTTGATCTAAGAAAGGCAAGAAAAATGATCCTTGTGAGTCACTTTGTTTAACTTGCGGTAATCCATGCATACCCGCCAACCTATGACCGTACTTGTTGGAATAAGTTCATTTTTGTCATTTTGGACCACTGTCATGCCACCCTATTTTGGAACACACTGGGCCGGAGAAGTCCAAGCACTATCCGAGATTGGGTAGACAACCCCTGCATCAAGCCACTTGATTATATCCTTCTTCACCACTTCTTGCATTTCTTCATTGAGCCTCCGTTGGTGTTCTACGGAAGGCTTTTCTCCATCCTCAAGAATGATTTTGTGCATGCAAAATGCGGGGCTTATTCCCCAAATGTCATCACGTGTCCATCCTATGGCCTTCTTTCTCCTCTTTAGCACTTTTAGAGTGGAGTCTACCTCCAATTGGGTTAGGCAAGATGAAAGTATACCAGGTAAAGTACGAGAGGGACCAAGATATTCATACCTGAGGTGTGGTGGAAGTGGCTTCAACTCCAATGTAGGTGGCTCTTCAATTGAAGGCTTTGTCGGAGGAGTTTTCTAATTCTCCAAGTCCAAGGATAGCTTTCGGGGACCATAGGAATAAGAACCCATGCCTTGTAGGTCATTGGTACTCTTAATTAATCCATCAACCACAATGTCATCATGGTTCAATAAAGCTACCTCCACTGGATCTTCAACATTTATCATAGAGCTTGCATCATTAATAATGACCTCGGTGACAAGGTCCATGAAAGAACATACTTCTGTGCTATTGGGCTGCTTCATTGACTTGCAAACATGGAACACAACCTTTTTATTGCCCACCCGGAAAGTGAGCTCACCGACCTCCACGTCAACTAAGGCCTTCCCCATTGCAAGGAAGGGCCTTCCCACGATGATGGGAACCTCATAATCCACTTTGCAATCCAAGATAACAAAGTACACGGGCAAAATGAACTTGTCAACCCGCACCAATACATCATTAATAATTACTAAAGGCCTCTTCATAGTTCTATCCGCCATTTGAAGACGCATAGAGGTAGCCCTAGGTTGACCAATCCCCAATGTTTTACAGATCGAATATGGCATCAAGTTTATGCTAGCTCTGAGGTCACACAAAGCCTTAGCGAAATCTGCACTCCAAATTGTACAAGGAATGGTAAATGCCCCGGGGTCCTCAAGCTTGGGTGCCATATTTATAGTTTCACACTCCATAGATCTCTTCTTCGTGACCAAGTCCTTCGTGAACTTGGCATACTCGGGCATTTGCTCTAAAGATTCAACCAAAGGGACATTGATGGAAAGACTCTTCATCATGTCGATGAATTTCTTGAATTGATTCTCTTGCTTTTGCTTCTCCAACCTTTGAGGATGTGGAGGAGGGGCCCTAGGAAATGGTGCCTTGGCTTTTGGGACCAACGGTTCTGGCATATCAATCACGTGTTCCCTAGACGGGTTCACGTCCCTTTGCAAATCCTCCCCATTATCATGAATGTCAATTCTCACCTCACTAGTAGTTGGCTCTTCCACCACTTGCTCAACCTCAATTGGTAACTCATCATTTGGTAATTCATCATCATCAACAACAATTCTTTTTTGTCTAGAAGAACTCCCTTCACCGCCTCTTCCATTTTGTGGCCACCGCCATGACGTGACCTGTATTGTTGTTGTTCCAACGCTTGGGGTTCACCACTGTATCACTCGGTAGTGCTCCATTTGGGTGTGTGTTCAAGGCGTGAGAAAGTTGGCCCATTTGTACTTCAAGATTTCTAATGGAGGTGTTGTGGGAAGCCAATTGAGCATCGGAGTCTGCATTGCGCTCCATCATTTTCTTGAACATTTGTTAAATTCTTCCCATGTCATTACTTGATGAGATTTGGACTTGAGCTTTGTACATGGGTGGATTGCTTGGTTGTTGGTACATCAGGGGCCTTTGAAAGCCCGACCCCCGGTTACCATTACCACCCCAATTGTAGTTGTTATTGCCTCGGCTCCAATTATTATCATTATTGCTCCCCCATTGTTGGTTTTGTTCCCCCAGTTTTGTGAATTATTGTTATTATTTCAATTTCTTTGTCTTTGATTAACCCATTTTTGATTGTTGCCTTGGTTGTTCCAGTTTTGATCGCTGCTTTGATTGTTCCCTTGGCTTTGATAATTATTAGCATACATGACATCCTCATCTTGATCATCATATGAATATTCTTGGCTATAACCACTTGGTCCTTGGTCACCTTGATCATTGTTACTTTGCATTGGATTTCCTCGAGGTCTCCTTTTGTTCACCAACACATTCACTCCCTCCATGGCATTCACTTGCTTCGGCCCTTGTAATTGTTGAAGTTGTGCCTTGGCAAGTTGGTTCATAGTGGTAGTGAGCTCGGCAATTGCTTGCCCATGTTCTTGAAGTTCTTTGTGAAGACCATTAACACCAGAATCACCCTGAGGTACGTTTTCTCTACTCTACCATGCTGACGATGTGTCATCCATATCATCTAAGATCTCACATGCCTCGGGGTAAGTCAACTTCATGAAATTTCACCGGCCAAATGATTGACTACACATTGATTGACGATGTTTATGCCCCGGTAGAAGGTCTGCTGAATCATGGCTTCAGTCATTTCATTGTTTGGACATTCCTTTATCATGGTCTGGTAGCGCTCCCAAATCTCATGCAAAGGCTCATTTGGCTTTTGTTTGAAAGCCAATATTTCATCTCTAAACGCTGCCATGTGACTGGGAGAGAAGAATTTTGCAATGAACTTGTCTGCTAGCTCGTCCCATGTAGATATGGAGTGGTTAGGAAGTCTCTCGAGCCAATCAAGTGCCTTCTCTCTAAGAGATAAGGAAAACAACTGAAGCCTCAAAGAATCTTCTGAGACATTTGTATGCTTACTTCCCCAGCATGTATCTACGAATCCCTTCAGATGCTTGTAAGCATTTTGGTGGGCGGCTCCGGTGAAATAGCCCCGCTGCTCCAAGAGTGTCAACATCACATTTGTTATTTGAAAATTTTCTGCCCGGATTCTAAGCGGGACAATAGCACTGGCATACCCCTCATTTGGAAGGACCCGAGGGGCTGCTCCGGGAGGTTGATGTGGGGAGGGTCAGGAATGTCATCATTAATATTGGCCTGTCAGCCCCGTCTGGGAGGTGGTACTTGGTTTATTTCATCTTCTTGGTTGTCATATACCTCCTGCCCCGGAATGATGTTTCCCAAAGGATCCGCCATTAGAACCTGAATTGATTCAACACACACGTTAACAGAAAAAGGAAAGAATAACAATGTGCCAAAAAGTGGTCGGCGCCCACCTACACTACTAAATAGTAGCAAGATGAGGGTCAATGCAGCTTTTACCCAAACGGGTCGCGATCGAATCCACAAGGAGTTACGATTGTGGGAGTTGAGTTCCTAAGTGATCTAGTAGTGTTTCGTGCTCTTAATTGCACTTTTCATACTTTTGGTTTTATATTAGAATTACGGTTTAGGCTAATTGCAAATAGCTAATTAACTAACTAATGTCTTTTTGAGTGTTTTCTTAATAGATAAAGAGGACTAGGGCTATGACTTTCTCCTAGGTGAGTACTCAACGTGATTCCAATACCTAAGGCAAAGATGTCATGAAGGGGATTGTGATATAGCCAATGCACGGAATTACCCATTCTATACCTCTCGGTAGATTGAGTGGCTTTGCCCTAATTGCCTCTCTCGAGACCAATTGGGTGTCAAAATCATGAAAGCAATATAGTCTCAAGTAGGGTTTTACTATCTCTAGGTTTAACTCGTTAATTGGGACTATCAATCTCTTGAATACATCCCAATTCCTTGTTGGACTGATTTTTTAGACTCATGTTCTCTTTCTCAAGAAGAACCCAAGTCAAATAAACACCAATTAGAGTTTGCAACCACTAATTTAACATGAAAACCATAAATCAGCCCAAATACCAATTACCCATAAACATCTAAGCCTTAATTTAAAGGACTCATCAAACACCCACACTAGGGTTGAGCCACAACCCTAGCTAATGGGTTTAGCTACTCATGATAATAGAAGAAATGAGAGTAATAGATGAAGAATAACCCATATAATTGATTTACAAACTAAAATTGAAAGATTCAATGTTAAAACACTTCTAAAATTACTCAAAATAGCGTAACAATATCGTTCACGAGCTCCAGAATATATTAGAGTACAAAAGCTGACCTAAAAATGGAAAAAGAAACTATTTATACTGAGCCGAATGTTTTGGACAAAATACCCCTGCGGGGTCACGGTGGACCGCACAAAATGGACTGCGGCCACGCTGAGGTCTTTGGCTTGAAAAATTGAGTCTCTGAACTTGGCCACCGCGGTCAGCATAAAATGCACCGCGGATGCGGTGGCTTCAGTGCGGACCATGCAAAATGGATTGCGGTCCGTGTTGGTCTTCTGGCCTTCAAAATTAATGCTCTCTGAATCTCTTTAGTGCGGACCGCACAAAATGGACTGCGGTCCGCGGTTGACTTCAAAATATACTCTCTGAATCTCTTCAGTGCGGACCGCACAAAGTGGACTGCAGTCCGCGGTGGTTTTGCCTTCAAAAAGTACTCTCTGAATCTCTTCAGTGCGGACCGCACAAAGTGGACTGCAGTCCGCGGTGGTTTTGCCTTCAAAAAGTACTCTCTGAATCTCTTCAGTGCGGACCGCACAAAATGGGATGTGGTTCTCACTGGTCAGTTGGACTTTGCTTGTGCTTTCTCTTGGTACTTGTGCATGTTTCGCTCCTTTTTGAGCAGGTTTTTGACTATTTGTCACCCTTTTTGACTAAACCCTGCAACAAGCACAACAAGTAAGCCTTTGGGACTATTTTGCATAACATTTCATCCAAAGCTTAAGCAAGAAAGAGTGTAAATTAAGGTAAAATCCCTAGTAATCAAATGCTAGTGAATATACGTCCCAGGCCTTTAATGATTATTACATATCAACTGGGATAACAATTGAGCATCCAGTTGCTCGTGTTCATACTCAAAATGGTCTAGCGGAATCCTTGATCAAACGCCTCCAATTAATTGCTAGAACAATGCTTATGAGAACAAAACTTTCCATTTCAGCACGGGGCCATGCTATTTATTATGCAGCAGCTCTTGTGCGAATCAGACCTACAAGTTATCATGAAGCCTCCCCAATGGTTTTGGTCAAGAGCCAAATATTTTCCATCTTAGAATATATGGATATCAGTATATGTTCTAATTGCTCCACCACAAGCACAAAGATGGAACCCCAAAGAAGATTGGGGATATATGTTGGGTATGAATCTCCTTCTATTATAAAATATTTGGAACCTATGACTGAGATTTATTTATGGAAAGATTTGCTGATTGCCGTTTTGATGAATCAGTATACCCAATATTAGGGGGAGAAAATAAGCAATTGCAAAAGGAGAAATATTGGAATGCATTATCACTATCTCATTTATATCCTCGAGCAAAGCAATGTGAACACGAGGTCCAAAAAATAATTTATTTGCAATATATTGCAAATCAACTGCCAGATGCATTCACTAACCTACCAAGGGTGACTAAGTCACATATTCTAGTTGCTAATTGTAACGACTCGATCGGTCGTTCCCAGAGTTTAGCCCCGTTCTTTCTCATTTCTGCTTCATTTTTGTGTTCTACATCTCTTTTATGTTGTGATAGGTTGATTGGTTCGGTTCCGGAGTGGTTTTGGAGAGAAATGAGACACTGAGTCTCTTGAGTTGGTTAAATAGTTGGAAAAAGTCAATCGTAAGTTGACTTCGGGATATATGGCCTCGGAATATGGTTTTTATGATTCGTACAGCTCCGTTAGGTGATTTGGAACTTATGAGTGTGTTCGGAATATTAATCAGAGTTTCGTGGTAAAATTAGGCTTGAATTGGCGAAATTGGATTTTCGGCAATTTTCGGTCGACAGTGGAAATTTGCTATCGGGGTCGGAATGGAATTTCCGAAGTTGGGATAGGTTTGTATTTCGTTTGGGATGTGTGTGCAAAATTTCAAGATTTTCGGACGTGGTTTGAGTGGTTTTGGCGTCGTTGGCGAATTTCGGAAGTTTGGAAATCCTTAGGCTTGAATTTTGGATTAATTCGGTGTTTTGATATTGTTTTGGGTATCCCGAAGGTTCGACTAAGTTTGGGTGATGATATATGACTTGTTGGTACTTTTGGTTGAGGTCTTGAGGGCCTCGGGATGAATTCGAATGGTTAATAGAAAGATTTGGATCTTAGTTTGAGCAGTTGTAGCCGCTATTTCTGTCATTTCCGCACCTGCGGATTGGGGACCACAGGTGCGAGGCTGCAGATGCGTGAGGTAAGGCCACAAATACGGAGAGTGAGGGGCTGAGGCAATTTCCGTAGGTGCGCACATTGGACCGCACCTGCGAGACCGCAGATGCGGATATTGACTGTAGAAGCGGACTTCCCTGTGTTAAGTGAAAACCTCACCTGCGATGGATTTTCTGCAGGTGCGGCGCCACAAGTGCGTCTTTTGGGGCCGCAGGTGCGAGTGTTCTGGGCATAACCTATATAAGGTTGCCTTCGCGAAATTAGGTCATTTGTCCACCATTTGTGTTCGGACTTGGAGCTGTTTGACAGGATTGAAAGAGGGATTCGAGGGGTAACACCTTGAGGTAATGTTTTTGAACTCAATACTCGATTCTATGATGATTTCTTACTGATTTGACATGAAATTTATGGGAACTAAGGGTTAAAATGGGGATTAGGGCTTGAAATTTGGAGACATTAATTTGAGGAATTGAGGGGTTGTTTGTTGTCGGATTTTGATGTATCTGATATGTATGGACTCGTGAGAGTGTAAGGATTCTAGTTTTACAATTTTTATCGGATTTCGAGACATGGGCCCGGGGTTCGGGTTTGGCCAATTTCGGGATTTTTGATGTAATTTGAGTATTTTCGTGTGGGCTTTGTTCCTTTAGTGTATATTGATGATATAAATCTGATTTTGAATAGATTCGGGGCGATTTGAGGCCGAGTCGAGTGGCAAGGGCATCACAGAGTAGAATTTTTATCCGGTTTGAGGTAAGTAATAATTGTAAATCTTGTCCCGGGGATATGAAACTCCGGACTTCACCTTGTATCACTATTTTGGAGTGGCGCACATGCTAGATGACGAGTGTGTGGCGTACACTGTTGGGGAATTGTGACTCGGTACGTCCCATTGCAACTATTAAGTTGCGTATTTGACTAAGAAATCATATAATATTTTATGTTTTAGAGATATTTACTATGTTTTGGGTTGAATGCTGTATTTGTGCCTCGTGCCAAGTTGTTTGGACTCTTAGGGGCTTTTTACTACTATTTCCTCACTGTGTTGATTTAATATTCGTACTCAGTCATGCTATGTTTTACTGATTTTGAAACCCAGTCGTATTTACTCCATTTGATGCATAAAATGATATTTTGGGCTGAGCACCCTGTTTTACCGATAGCCCGAGTGGCTTGAGAGTTTTCTGACTGAGTGAGTCCGAGGGCCTGTGTCGTGAGGAATATATATGGATCGGGTTGCACGCCGTAAC